>JALRMM010000302.1:0-44957 GCA_026122155.1 Zymoseptoria crescenta | reverse complement strand
CCCTTTAAATAGTCTACGAGGTATATCTTAGGAAGCTATAAATATCGAGTAGCCCGATACTAATCTATAGTCTTAGTTTATCTTATTTCGTCTAAGCTAATTATAAGTATTATAGAAGTAAAGAGCGAGTAGAGATTATTACTATATAATAGCTTTATATTTTATAAGGTAGAACAAAACTATAGTACGTATAAGCGCGAGTTCTAGGTCCTAACTTACCTTTTTAACAAAAGACTAGTACTATCTCTTAGCTAAGGAGATATTAACTATATATACTAACTATAAGCCGATTACTAGATTTATAAATATAGTAATATATAGTATCTACGCCCGCTAGTAGAATAGTAAAGGTAGGCTATAGCTACTAGGACGTAGGCTAATAGTAGACTTATATAATAGAAAGTAGACGCTAAACTAGTAGCTACTAAAGGCAATATAGAATAAATAGTACTATAGCTTTTCTTTAACTACTACTTCGTATATAAAGAGCTAGCTAGAATACAAACCGTACTAATATAGTAGAACTACGACTTCCTTACTCTACTAAGATATAGCGTTTTTAGCTTATTCGACCTTAAGAATAGATATTAGGCTATAAATATTTATCTACATATTTAATGTAGTTACTACGCTCTCTAGGCTATCTACCGAGTTTAATCTATACTAGTAAAACCCTAACGCTAGTAATATAGCGATAGTTAGTATCTCGTATAGCTCTCGATACTTTAACTAGTTATAAATTTAGCGAATTAATATATTATATAGACAATTAGATACCTTAATAATTGCTAGTACGTCTACGCCGTAGTGTATAAGGCTAATTAGTCCTAGTACTTAGTAAGCCCGTTTAATAAGATATTAGTCTATAGTGTCTATAATAATACATTACCGAACGTATTACTAAACATATTAGCGAACGTGTTGAATAGCGTGTTAAACAACATATCGATAAACATAGTTATTAACATATATAGAGCTACCCTCTTGCCTTCCGCTCCCGTCTCTCGTTTTCGAGCTCTTTTACCCGAGTATTAGCCTATGCCTCTCGGACCTATGCCTATAGTATTTAGACTTCGAATATCTACCTTTACCTTACCTAATAGTCCGTATCTTAAACCTTAGCCTCCCTAGACGGAACGATACTAGTAACACGTTAGCGAATATAATTGTTAACGTGTTCGGGATTATGTTAATATACGTATTCGAGGCCGTTATAAATAATATAGACAACTCGGCCGAAGGGGAGGCATCCCGGAGACTCGATTATAGAAGCGTTACGCCGGCCGAAGTATCGCGTAGTAGGTTTTCCGATATAGCTTAGTAGAGGGGGCTTGGTCCTATCTAGCTACCTAGTAGAGTAGCCGAACGCGATATTAAACGTACGATATAGAACGCGATATAGAACGTGTTCGTAGTAAGGACCCTCGCCTTATACGCTTAGTACTACCGCCTCTTATAGCGCCCTCGGATAACGTACTTATACGGCGACTAGACTCGGTTTCTTTCCTAAGATAGTAAGTAGCCTCTCGATCGCGTTAAGGATTATGTTCGGGAACGTTATCGATATTAAGAAGGGCCTAATAGTCGAAACCGTTATCCTTCGTCTCGTCGATAGCTTACTAGATCCGCTCTACCTTAGCATTACGGTTATTCCCTAGATAACATATAAGCGAATATGTTCTTAAATATAATGTAACTTATATTAAGAGTAACATATATACCCTCGTATCGATATCGGTATATCGAGACGCTATAGATAGGTTTCGGAACGAATAGTACGTCCCGTGTTTATTTTGCGCTAGGTACTAGTCGTAGTCTTATATATCGATAATTCGAGCCCTATAATATATTAATTAACGTGTTATTTAACATAGTTAGAAACGTGTTCGCGAATACGTTATAGCTTACTTATCGATTGTAGGCTTTATTTTCTACCGCCGCCTTATAGTATTTAACTTATACCTAGTCTACTCGTTCGAGTTTATATTTTTTCGAATATAATCGAATAGGTCTTTGTCTATCTTAGTATAGTTCCGGTTAATAGCCGATATAAGAATAGGATTCTTCTTATTCCTTACCTATCTTCGGACACGTTCGTCGGTCTCCTAATCTATAACGTTAGTAAATGTAATTTCTAATATATTATATATCGTATTCGCTAACATGTTTAATAACGTATTAGGGAACATACTCTTTAAGATGTTTATAAGCGTAAAGTAGTCCTTCTTAGACTAAATATCGGCTAGTACTAATATCCGGTACGTAATACCGTCTTCGGGCTAGTACTCTCCTATACGTTACTCGATATTCCGCTTAAAGTGGACTCGGCAAAGGATAAGAGTATGCTATAGTTATTCGTACTACGGCCGGTTCTAGGGGTCGAGGAAGGCGAGATAGTTTCTAAAGCCTTCTCGATATATTAGCGAACATGTTTTTAAACGTATTATAGAATACGTTCGTATATATATTCGATAACGTATTATAGATAGCGTCGCTTACTATAATACTATGTCCCGCTCTAGTCTATTACTACTACGTAAAAACCCTTCTCCTCGTCCTTCTTCGATATATACTTCTAGGTAATAGGCCGATTCGTAACCTCTTTAACGCGCTTAAAAAGACGTTTAAAAGCGACTTCGTAAGTAGTAGCGTTCTTCGTACTAACGATAACCCGGGCTATTATTATAACTATTAAAAACGTTAGTTAGCTCGGGAACATATTATTAAACACGTTATATAACGTGTTTATTAATACGTTCAAGAATATGCCGCCTAACACGTTCTATAATATGTTATTAAGTATACTCTTCCCTATCTCTTTTTTAAAGATAGTAAACAGGATCTCGTTAAGGCTCTCGCCCTAGAGTCTTTTAAAAGATATATCGACCTCGAAGCTCGATTGCTCTTAGAAGATAAAAGCCTAGGCTTTATAAAAAAGGAGTACTATAGGGCCGAGATAGTCGTCCTAAACGCCTTAAATGTATTCGCTAGATATAGTTTAGTAGGTCTCCAAACATGTTCCTGAATATATTACGTAATATATTCCCTAACGTATTATAGAACATGTTAGAGAACGTACTATGTTCTACTTACCGTCTCCGGATCCCTCTACTCCCTCTCGTAGTCTAGAAGGACGGCGCGGAAATCGCGGCCGTCTAGGTAGTATAGCGCCTTCCACTTCTCGATTAAGGCTATAATCTTCGACGTATTGTTAAGTAAGTTATATATACTACCGATAGACGGCTTGCCCTTCGACTCCTAATAGTCCTTAAGCTAGCGACTAACTAGAAAGCGAGCTAGATATGTTAGCGAATATGTTTAGGAATATATTTATAAACATGTTTAGGAACGCGCTTCTAAATATGTTTCCGAACGTATGCTTTCTATACCTATTATTAACTTAGTATCGTATATGCGCTCGATAATCTCCTTGAAGTCCTTCTAGACCTCTTCTAGTAGCTTATTTAGGGGGGGGGCACGTAGTTATAAACACCCTATAAAATAAGAACAGTATATAGAGTAGTAGTTAGGTTCTTCGGTATCTAAACGGTAAACTTTACCTAGTAGGGGTACGTAATAAGGTCGCCCTCGCCCTACGTATAAACCTTACCTAAAACGCGTTTATTAATATATTACGTAACATATTAAACAACGTGCTTATTAATACGTTACTAAACGCGTTAAGAAACATGTTAAAGATCTTACCGTATAGCTTTCTCCGAGATATAATAGTCTCGATAATCCGATATTCCTCGGTTAGTAGAATATAGGAATCCTAGAACCGTAACTCTAGGTAATCGATATTAATCTCGCCTTAGGGGTCGAAGGTCTTAATATAGTGCTAACGACTATAGGCTATATAGTGTCGGCATTATACGTGGATCTTCGGTTGTCTAGAGACAGTCTAAGGTATAAACATGTTAACGAATATATTATAGAATATATTAACGAACGTATTAAACAATATGTTAGGAAACATATTTAAAGACACGTTCGTTAGCTCTTATCTTTACCGTCTATATGTCCTATATAAATATCGGCTCGTAACTTAATAGTTGTTTCGCGCTAGTGCCCTTATAGCCGTAGGCACTCCCCCGTATAAAGGACCTTTTAATCGAGTAAAAGTGTCTATAAGAAATTAGCTTTCTAAGTAATTTGCTCGATTCCTATTATGTTCCTAAACACGTTACTAAACATATTACTAAACGTATTGCGTAATATATTAAACAACGTAATAGTAATTATGTTGGGCAACACATTTATTAATATGTTTAGTAACGTATTTCGAAACGTGTTTAGGAACATATTACTTACCTATTTACCTCGACCTTATATATATCTCTTTCGAACAACGATACTAGTAGTCTTTCGGTCTCCTACTTATCCTAGTAGTCGATTAGAACCTCGGTATGTATCTATATAAGATACTACGGCTTAATATATTAGTATACGCGGATCCCGCTATAGGTCGTAATAATATAGTCGTAGGGAACATTATCGAGGAATCGATAACGAGAGTCCTTAATAGGGTGTACGCTATCGTGTAATACTTAGTCTAGTAGCGTTAGTAATATGTTATAAAACATGTTTAGCAATATATTATATAACATATTCGACAACATGTTCGTTAACATATTTCGTAATATGTTAGGATCTACCTTATAGAATATCCTATCTTTTCTAACTTCTTCCTTAGATCCGAGGTTATACGTATATCGATAATATATATATAGCTAGTAGGGTATGTTTTAGGGTATTCGGGTATTAGAGATACTACCTCTATATCTATAACCGTTATTATAACTCCCTAATACTCTATAATTACGGTATCTAGTTATAGGACGTCCTATGTTACGTAACGTATTAATAAACATAATAATAAACGTATTCGGAAACATATTCGCGAATGTATTCTTAAACGTGTTACGAACTTTCTTATTTAGTAAATCGATCGTATATAGCTTCTCGTAGACGTCGTCTTCGTTATAGAGTCCGTCGATATACTCTAACTCGCGTAGATCTATATTAAAAAAGAGGGCAAAATCAAAGTATAATTATAATAAAGGAAAAGTAGAAGGCAAGTGTGCAGAATTTTCACTCCGCGCCAAGCCTACCCCTTAATTGTTCGGACGACCACTTAGCCCCAAAAAGCCAAATTTTTCAGGTCGGCTTGGCATCCTGCATTGGTCGGCCGAGCTGTATACACGCACTGATTCACTGAAGTGACCAACCTCTTGTGCACCGCTCAAGTCCGGAGTACTCAATGTTGGCCGTACCCAATTTTGGCCCGACATGTGGACTGATCCGTCCCTCAACTATCCGTCATGCTTTTGCTCAATCGTCGACCATCGCTTGGTAGCGCTGGCGTTCATGTACCACATCGGTCTATTCAACGTGAGTCCTCTTTCGGGTCGCTCAGAATACCATCACTATTCGCCCAATGTGGCCCAATGTGGAGTTGTCTTCCTGGTGAGACATCCGACAGTGTCATATGTGGCGTTTTCGGCTTCCTGTCCGCAAACGTTGAAATGACCTGCCGCATCTGCGGGTCCGATCATGCGAAGGGCGAGGTCGCGGTGGCAGAGGATCATGCAGAGTTCTTCCATTGCGTCGTCAAGACATCTAGCCCTCGTCAAATGTCCCGGGAATGAAGTCGTATCGTCGGAGTCGGCCACGCCATTGATGCTGTGCATATGTGGCTGTGATAGGCTGTCAGAGTTGAGGCCCTGAACAACGGGCAGACCGTGCCATTCTTTGAGCTGCAACCAAGTGCTTCAGTCGAGAGCGTGCTTTCAAGAACATATTTCATGTCCGGTAGGAAGTCGGAGAAGGTCGAAGACTGAGACCCTCGTACTCCGTTTCCTCATATCTGGCCCCCCGCAAATACAGCACAGGCGGACAGGAATATTCGGGACCCTGCAGCGGGAGATCGACGCGGAGCGGGGATCTGTACCGCCTGCTTCAAACCAATCATCGAAACACAGCCAAGGTTTGGCCAAGCTGACATGCTTCTCCTTGACTGGAAAGCATCCCTTTGATCTTTCCACCACGACCACGACCTCTTTATTGCTTCGACCTCGCTGTCCGGCGAGCCCACAGGAATTATGGCGGCTCGGACACGACGGGCTCGGTGGCTGGCCATCGCCGTCTGTATTGCTATCGTCTTCTTCCTGTACGAGCGGAGTGCGCTGGAGAATGTCTCGTATCCCGACTATTTGAATGTCGGCGGCGGGTCTGTTCTCAGGGGCGGTGATGGCGCAGAGAAGTCTCCCGATACAGACTCGCTCTTGTCACCCTCACCCCAACGAGAGCCGGACATCGCAGGCAAACCGATCGAACCAGAGGGACCAAAGGTGGAGGTCAAGCTTCCTGAGGAGCAGGCGCCTGAGATCATGAATCCGACGGGGCCGGAACGTCCTTTGGTGGAAGAGAAGCATCTGCCAGATTTACCCAATCTGGACCCTCCGATGAAACCGAAGCCTGTCGTCTTTCCAGAGAACTTGAACAGCAATAACGATTCCAAGAACCGAATCGATCCGTTGTACAAAGCGCCAACAACGACATCGACAGCACCACCGGTTCACTGGAGCAAGCAACCCGAAAAGCACCCAATCACCTCCACCCGGAAACTGCCCACCGGCACTCCCAAACCGATCCCCCGCGTCCAACACGAAAAGAAGAGCCCAGCAGAGCCAGAGCGCCTCTCAGCAGTCAAGAAAGCCGCACAACACGCATGGAAGGGATACAGAACTCATGGCTGGGGTTTCGACGAAGTCAGACCTGTCTCGGGCAAGGGCAAGAACTCGTTCAACGGCTGGGGTGCCACGCTCGTGGATTCATTGGATACACTCTGGATCATGGGCATGAAAGAGGAGTTTGAAGATGCCGTCAACCAGACATCCAAGATCGACTTCACCACTTCTTCGAGAGATGACATACCCATGTTTGAAGTCACGATTAGGTATCTGGGAGGTCTGATCGCTGCGTATGATGTGAGTGGGAGGAGATATCAGGTGTTGATGGATAAAGCGCTGGAGTTGGGAGAGATCTTGTATGCGGCTTTTGATACGAACAATCGTATGCCGGAGACGTATTACAAGTGGAAGCCGCCGAGCGAGCAGAAGCAGGTCTTTCCCAGTGGGAATGGCAGACATCGGGTTGTGCTGGCTGAGCTGGGTACGCTGAGTTTGGAGTTCACGAGGCTGGCGCAGCTGTCTGGGGAGAACAAGTATTACGATGCGATTGCGCGAATTACGGACGCGTTTGAAGAGTTTCAGAACAGGACGAGGCTGCCGGGAATGTGGCCGATCTCGGTGGACGCGAGTGGCTGTGGTAAAGCGACGAGTATGACGCCGAGTCGGACAGGACTGGGTCGGAATGTGTCCGGTAGCGCTGCTAAAGGTCCGGTCCTGGCCAAGGTGGAGGACCTCGCTGGGAAGGGTGCAGCGAAGGCAAGCAATGCTTGGGAGGCGGCGAAGGACAAAGTTGCTCAGCCTCCGGTGGACTCGCCTGTCAAGCAGAGCACAGCGGACACGGTTGGCCCGGAAGTCAAGCTTCCCAAAGAGCCGGATGCGAAGGCGCTGGCTGAGGCGAAGGAGACCTTGCTGAACTCGCAGAATCAGAACGCACATATGGATGCCGCCATGGAGAAGATGGACAAGAACGTTGCCAACCCAATGGCTCATACCGGCAAGCAAACCGATCTGCGTAACCCTTCTGAGCACGCGCCGGGTGACCCCGACAGGCAACTCGTCAATAGGCACGTGAAGAGGCTAGCGATCGAACCTGACGCAGCGGCTTTAGCGGCAGCCGAGAAAATCTTGAAGAATTCGGAGAATCCCGAAGCACACATGGACGCCGCGATGGAAGCCATGGACAAGAATGTCGCGAATCCAATGGCGCATACGGGAGAGCAGAGTGATTTACGAGCACAGCCTGCTTATCACGCACAGAAGGGAGAGCTCCAGACGAATACCAAGAGGCAGGTGGATGACGCTTATGTTCCAGACGCGGCGGCGTTGGCAGCCGCTGAGAAGATCTTGAAGGACTCGATGAACCCGGAAGGGCAGATGGATAAGGCCATGGAGGCGATGGATAACAATGTCGCAAACCCGATGGCGCATACGGGGGAGCAAAACGACTTGCGGGCACAACCCGCGTATCATGACCAGGAGAAGGCGGGCAAGAACAACGTCAAGAGGCAGCTGGCTGATGATTTCGAGCCTGACGCGGCAGCGCTGGCGGACGCCGAGAAGATTCTGAAGGCTTCGCAAGATCCCGAGGCGCATATGGATGCTGCTATGGAGAAGATGGACAAGAATGTTGCGAATCCGATGGCGCATACTGGGAAAGAGAGCGACTTGCGCAACCCGTCTGAGCATGCGCCAAAAGGTTCGAAGCCGGAATCCGGACACTACAATGCAGACACGGCCGGCATCAACGTTGGTGATGCGCCGTACAAGGCCGGCATGGGCGCCGCATATAATGAGCAGACCACTTCATATTCAGACGACAACCGAGCGCATCAGAAGGCCTCCGCCTCCGATGACGATGATGATGACGATGAACTGTCAATGTTCGTCCAAGACTTGCCAGAAGAAGAGGAGACGTGCATCCCGCAAGGCCTCGAGGCACCCAGCAAGAACGGAGAGGAAGTATACACTCTGGGAGGCCAATCGGACAGTGTATACGAGTACTTTCCGAAGGAATACCTCCTCCTCGGCGGACAAGTCGAGCAGTACAAATCCATGTATCTCGCGAGTACAAAGCCGATCATTGAGAAACTCCTCTTCCGCCCCATGACGCCCGATAACCTGGATATTCTCATCTCCGGCGAACTGCACATCTCCATCAACTACACAACCGAGCTTCCCTACGAGGAACTGACCCCGAAGAACGAGCACCTCACATGTTTCGCGGGTGGCATGTTTGCCATGGGCGGCAAGATCTTCAACGAACCGTCGCACATCGAAATCGGACGTAAGCTCACAGACGGATGCGTGTGGGCTTATAATGCTACAGCTTCGGGGATCATGCCGGAGACAATGGGCGTCGTCGCTTGCGACGACATGAAGGACTGCAAATGGAATGAGACGAAGTGGACCGAGAAACTGGATCCGTATCTCTCTTATAGGGAAGAACAGCGGAAGCAATTCTTTGAGACGTATCCCGATTATGTGGAGACGACGGAAGCGGTGAATAAGCCGACGCCGGCGCCGAAAGCGAAGACGGTGGATGTGCTTCCGAAATCCAAGGCTTTGGCGTCTGATGAAGACGAGGATCCTTTCAATGCGCACAAGAAGCGACAGTTGGATGATGATGACTTTGACGGCTCACGAACCGCTATCGGTCCTGAAGAAGCGCCCGCACCAGCACCAGCACCGACGCCAGCCAAACTCGGCCCAGAGAACGAAACCGTCCCCGACTCCCTTCCCTACACCCTCCCCGACGAAGACACCTCGCCCTTCGACCCCGAAGACATCTACAACGACGACTACCCCGTCTACAAACCCACCCCACCCAAAACCCACGAACAATACGTCGCCTCCAAACTCGCCACCGAACGCCTCCCCAAGGGCTTCACCACCATGGAGCGAAAATACATCCTCCGCCCCGAAGCCATCGAGTCCGTCTTCTACATGTTCCGCATCACCGGCGAACAATACTGGCGCGACGTCGGGTGGAAAATGTTCCAGTCGATTGAAACGGCGACGAAAGCGAAGTTTGGACATAGCGCGATTCGGGATGTGACGAGGTCGGTGGAGGAGGGGGAAGAGGTGGATGTGGAGTTGGGAGAGGTGGTCACGGGACGAAGCGATGAGATGGAGAGTTTCTGGTTGGCGGAGACGTTGAAGTATTTTTATTTGTTGTTTGCTGAGAGTGAGGAGTGGGGGTTGGATGAGTGGGTCTTGAATACTGAGGCGCATTTCTTCAGGAGGCCGGATGCCGGGGAGTGGGATGGGGCGAGGAGGGTGGAGTAGGGCTGGGAGGATTGGATTGATACCCTTAGGAATTGGGATTGGAAATCGAAGCGACGAGGACGCATGGCGAGGTGTTTTGGTGGAGAGTAGAAGAGAGCAATTGTACAGTCTGCTCAGATATCCAAAGTCTCATTTTTCCCAATAGAAGATCTTCACATTGCGCGAACATGACCAAACCACACCCACCGACCTCACAAACTCCCCCTCTGAACACCCATCAACGCCCTCTCCACAACCGCCGCATCCCTCCTCCTCGCCTCCCGATGCTCATCCGCCCCACCCCACCCCTCTTCCCTCCCCCTACACCTCGACCAAAACACCTTCGCCACCTCCACCACCGCTTCCACCCCACCCTTCTGCCCCACCGTGTAAGTCAAATACGCCCTCCGATCATACGCCGACTCCGGACTCTGCGGATGCGAATGATCAATCACCACCTCCCTCACCCCGACCAGCGTCTTGACCGCTTCCTGCAGCATGCCGACCGTCCAGTAGGACAACTGAATCCGCGACAGGGCCGCGACTTGGGACGGGGATATCCCCGCCGCGAACGTCCAGAGGACGTCCAGGTCGGCGAAGTCGAAGACGTTCCGGGCGTAGGGGATCAGGCGGGTTTCGGCGTGGATCTGCTTGCAGACGAGGAGGAGACTCAGGTCTAGACGGGAGTCGGGGTGGAGGACCCGCAGTCCGCCGCTGGAAGCGGGGCCGTGGGACTTGAGGAGGCGGGCGTAGTGCGTGCATTTCCGGCCTTGTTCGCGGAAGGCCCAGCAGTCGTCGTCGTCGTCGCAGGGAGTGTTCGGCACGGAACGGTTGTAGTCGTTCGCTTGGTAGTCGGCGATGAAGTCCAGACAGGGTTTGTGGCGGCAGTGATAGGATCTCAGGATCAAGTCGGCGCGGTCGTGGGGTGGGGTGCGGGAGGAAGAGGAGGAGGTGAGGGGGAGGGTGCTGAGGGTGTAGGCTTCGTGTTCGATGGGGCCGTTGGAGCAGAGGGTGTGGAAGGCTTTGGTGTAGGTTGAGCGGGCGAGGGGTTGGAGGTAGCCTTGTTGGGCGAGGGTGCGGCGTTGGTAGGCGAGGAGGTCCGGGTCGATGCGGCCGGATATGTGGATTGGGGGGGTGGAGAGGAGGAGGTCGTAGATGTCCATGCGGATCTCTTTGGGGAGGCGGAGGAAGGGTGGGGTGGGGTTGGGGGTGGTCATGGTGTTGGTCTGGTTGTTGCTTGAGAATGGCCAATTGCGACGGGTCAATGCCTTTCAGTGTTGTTCATCTCGAGGAGTCGAGCTCCAATGGAGGTGACGTCCAAGATATGGGAGCTCTGGTGGAGGTCAAGGTTCGTTATTGCCGACGAATTGCCGAGGAGTGAAGGAATGGAAGTGAAAGCAAACTTCACCTCCCTTGCTCGTAAAGGACATCCATCATCCCACGCTCACTGCAAGGCATCTTTGCAGCATACGGCCATTTCGGAGGGCCAGAGGCACCCGGGTGAGGTCGGAGTCTTGCACTCGGTCGTGATATCCTGACTGGACCACGAGGTCCTCACATGTTTGTTCCTTGTTCATGGAACCTCCTCAGCCATCGCGCATGTTTGACGTTGATTGATCTCCGGTGAACCAAAGAGCAGCGGAAAGATCTTACGGCCCGAACTCGCCATGTCTTGCGTTTGCGATTAGGTCCCGGTATCTTTCTGTTTGGGCTTGGCGGCTTTGTTTGTTCCCTGCTTCAACTCGCAGATTATCCCAGAGCGGCTCCTTCGACAGCGACACTTCATCTTCCAAACCCACCAGCTGCAATCCTCGCGCAGTGCTTGTCACTATGGACGGTCTCGACGAGCTGATGCAGTAAGTCATCACACAATCCTCTTGACTCACCACGATTTCCTAACGTGATGACAGAAAGCTTCAGTCACCGGCGCAGCGCTTCATCAAGATCACCATCGGCGAGGACTCTGCTCATCCAGTCTACATCTCGCAGCAGACCCTGGAAGGCTTGTCGCCATACTTCGTCAGTGCGCTGAAGGACAACACGTTCGAGGAGGGCAAGACCGGCGAATTGAGCTTTCCGGAGGATGAAGTCGACGTCTGGAGAGTGCTCCTCCACTGGATTGTCCACCACGAACTCCCGCCACTATTTGACTCTCTCGGAGGCAGTTCATATGATTCGTCGACTGAACTTCACCTCGTTGTCAGGTGCTGGACGACCGGAGACAAATACGGGCTCAAAACCTTCCAAGACGCGATCATGCTGCGCATACTGCGGCGGGCGGACGACATGTACAACAATGACGACTTTGTTGGCTTCGAGGTTGTCAAGGTGGTGTGCGAGCGGACGCTTCATGGGTCACCACTACGTGAGCTTTTCGTGGACTTGACAGTCATGTTCATGTACGGCATTGTCAATCCGGAAAACCACCCCTTTTCCAGCCCAGCTCTGTCTCAGGTTCCGCCGGGCAAATTACGAGAGATGCTTGCAACGCTGGATGGCTCGGGCTTGTTTCCGGAGGTGCTGGCCAAGAAGTCTGAGTTTGACCAAGGCGACCATTCAGTGTTTACGTGGAGAGCCAACCCGTACCCTCGCGATGATCCGCGGTGGGTGCAATTTTTCGTGGACTATGATGGGTTCCGATCCACGTGCAATTGCGCAGACGAGGATCCTTGAGAAGCCGAAGGAGTCAAGCTTCTCCCGCTCGTGAGCAAGGGAGGTCAACATTGTACTTGCGAGCGCGAACAGTGCGCTGGCAAGTGCGTGGAATACACGGATGAGCTTCGAGTAATGACCAAAGTCTAGTCACATGCTCGTCGCCTACTTCATCAGCCAAAGCCGCGAATCTCACACGCTACTCCAAGTAAGACACGGTGAATCTCAGCCTGCATCTCGTACTCTCACTTCACTTCCACGTAATTTCCTGACATGCTCCGTGTTCATTTGTCACTTTCACATGAGTCCCGGCCTAGCGAAACTTCACTTGCTGTTTCTGGTTATCTGCTCTATATCTTCTTCCTCTCATAGCAAAGCTTCGCCTTTTCTTCTACACTCTCCATCAACCAACACCACCGCCTCCATCATGGAAGACGTCGACAAGCTCATCGCGTAAGTCTCCACGGCATCGGCCATGGCTGCTTCACTAACTTGAAGCTAGGGACCTTCAGTCACCCTCGCAGCGCTTTATCAAGATCTCCTTTGGCTCAAACACGGCCGCCGCCCCAATTCTAGTCCCGCAGCAAACTCTGGAGAACCTTTCTTCATACTTCAGCGCTGCTATCAGAAACCATGGATTTAAAGAAGGCGAGGCTGGAGCACTGAGCCTTCCGGAAGACGAATTCGATGTCTGGAAAGTCCTACTCTACTGGATCTTCAATCGCGAGCTGCCAGGCCCACGTCAAACGGCGGACTTGCACTTCTCCGTTAGATGCTGGATCGCGGGAGACAAATACGGGATCAAGCAGTTTCAGGATGCGGTCATGTTGAGCATCCTCCGGCGTTTGGACAAGATGCTGTGGAAGCGTGAGTTGCTGGACACAGATACTCTACTTCTCGTCCTAGAGCAGACGCTCCAGAGATCTCTGCTGCACGAGCTCTTCCTCGAATGGGTGGTCGTACGGATGTTCGAAAGCGAGATCGACGACTTCGAGGAGGTCTTATCGGAGGCAGTGGAAGTCGGCCCGGCAGGCTCAACGAATGAGAGACTGGACGGCACAGGTTTTTACCCTGCGATGCTGGCGAAGAGACCTATGCTCGACGAAGGCGGTGAACTGACATGGAGAACCAACCTCAACGGCGACGATGATCCGAGATGGACGCAGTTTTTCCTGGCGTCTCCGGACAAGTTTAATTGCAGGTGCGAGCGCTGCGAAGATGATACGGGGTAGCTACAAGTTACCAATGGGCTTCTCTGTGGTGTACAGGCCATCTCTGTGCTCAGTGAAGTCTGCAGGAGAGGAACACGATCCTACAGACATTGAGAAATGGGTGTCATATGATCTGAGTTGATGAGAATTTGGCCCTCGAACCGAGCGTATGAGCTCGAGCACAGCGTAACGCGGCGCAGTAAGGCGAAGCATAAGTCAAGTATCCAGATCAAGTTCCCTATCAGCCTCTTCCGTCGATTCTCAGCGGCCTTGGCACGTTTGTTTGTCACACGCTCCTTCTCTTCCTTCGTAAATTGCTTTCCCGCAAACGATTTCACATCCGTCAATCTGAACATCGCCCGGCCACGGACACTGGGCACAACCCCAACATGGAGGAGTTGGACCAGCTCATCGAGTATGTGACAACATCACCGCTGCTGATATCTGTACTGACACATCGTTAGCAACCTCCTCAAAAAGCCACGACTTATCAGTATCTCCATCGGCGGAAGCTCCGATGCAGTCCAGGTGCAGCAACAATTTCTCGAAAACCTGTCGCCCTACTTCACCAGCGCTCTCGCACACGATCGGTTCAAGGAGGGACGAGAAGGAGTACTGAAGTTCCCGGAAGACGACATGGACGTGTGGAAGGTTCTGCTACACTGGGTATTCTGCCGCAAACTGCCCGAGTCACTGGTCTTAGAGAAATGCGCCCTGACCAAGGAGAACCTGCTTCTTGCCGTCAAATGTTGGATAATTGGGGACTTCCAGGATGCGGTCATGCTCCGCATCTTGAGGCACCTCGATATTGTGCAGTGCAAGGAACCCGGCAAGATTCTCGACGTGGAGGTTGTCCTGACAGCATTCGAGCGCACGCCACCGGAATCGCTCATACGGGTGCTACTCACGGATTTCATGTACATCGCGATGTATGGCATCGGAGGGAATGAACATTATCCCCGACGGCACCCATCGGACGGTGTCCTCACGAGCCTCGACGTTCTTGATGGGACGGGTTTTTTCCCTGCCATGGCAGCCAAACGGGCTCTGTACGAAGGAGTCGGTGAAGATGCATTCAAGTGGCCGTATAACCCGAGTCCCGCGATCGACGATTCGCGATGGCTCAAGTTCTTCCTCGCTTACAACGGATTCCCAAGCAACTGCTCATGCAACGAATGAGCGGAGAAGAGTTCAAAAGGACGTCGGATGCCCTCGAAGCACTACTCGCACTGGACGACACGAAGGAGATTGGGAGCGTGTATCAGAATGTGGCTATGAAAGCTTTAGTCAACCGCACAATGCTAAGCATGTACAATGAGGAAACTTGAGGCACCCTTACCGATCGATGAGTCTTATAATAGTCCTAGCAATCTGGCCAGATGCTAGCAGACAACGTAGAGTTGGAACAACATCAAAGTCTTGTGTCTCGAAGGTGACCCGCGGGTCTCTTCGTGCCTAGTTCCTTCTCGGATTCCAAGACAAGTGAGTTGTCACGTTTAAGACTGCGGATCGCTTTGTCCGTGACTTGATCGTAGCAAACGAGTAGTCCATTTCGTTGATCTGCCTCTTCCTCCCTGTCTTCAACAGCGGAGTCCCGTTCCGTTCGTTCAGATCCTACATCCTGCCACCGACGATCTGATCATGGACGAAATGAATCAACTCATCGCGTACGTTATCGTATCCGAGCTGGAACGCTTCCACTGACTTGTCTCAGGGACCTTCAATCGCCCGCTCAACGACTCATCAAGCTCTCTTTTGGAGATGACACAGAACTTCCGCTCCAGGTCCAGCAACAGCTTCTCGAAAACATCTCGCCGTACTTGGTCAACGCGCTCAAGACCACCTTCAAAGAAGGCAAAGCCGGCGCTCTCAGCTTCCCGAAAGCAGAATCGGAAGTCTGGCGAGTGATCCTCTACTGGACTTTCACCCACGAACTACCAGTGTCGTACGATAACGACGAGCTATGCTTCCATGTTACATGCTGGATCGTTGGGGACAAATACGGCATAAAGGGGTTCCAAGATACGGTCATGATGCGACTGATCGAGCGCCTGGACTGGATGAAGATTGATAGCGATGACTTTAATATCGAAGTGATTCTCTTGGTCATCGAGCACACTCTCCCGGAGTCCCCGCTTCGAGATCTACTCATTGAGTGGATCGCCGTGTGTCAGCAAGAAGAGGGATATGCGTCTCTGTCGGACCTTTTGAAAGATGTTGTGGCCAGATCTTCAACAGAGATGACGGAGTGCTATGAGAAGCTAGACGGCACGAGTTTCTTCCCTGCGATGATGGCGAAGACGGCTCGTCTGGAAGACCGCGACGGACCCTACTTGGACTTGAAATGGAGAGAGGGCGCGGATGCTGATTATGAAGGTCCGCAGTGGAAGCAGTTCTTCGTGACGACTTCAGAACAGTGAGATCGGAAGTCTGACTGCGAGTGACCAACGGGAAAGAAAAAGGGGTGCCGTCGGACGAGATTTATGTTCAACGAGTGTGCCTGACGAGACAAGAACCATGAGTATTGCCGTTGCACCACCACACGAGCATGAAGGTAGCAGTCGCATGTGAGCTGTCCATGCTCAGCTTCATGCAGATAGGTGAACGAACTGAATCATCATCGAGGAAAAGAAGTCTTCATGATCTTGTGTACATTTGCAATCTATGTGTAGGCCACTTCGTACCCCTGAAGACTTCTGTATGATTTCTCCAACCCATCTAGCATTTCTAAAAGCAATCCCAAACGTCCAGCCTTGAGTAGTTCATACATTCCTCCGATCCCGTCGCGCAGAGCAGAGTCAGAACCATGTTCCAGTCGCAAACCTTCGCTCACATCCGGGCCAAGCTCCTACGACCCCTTCTCATCGTCCCCATCATACCCATCGTCGGATCCCTCACTCTCCTGCTCTGCGCCACCATCGCTCGGTCCCTCAACATCCGGTTTCTCAGCCTTCAGTGCATTGGGTAGGTACACCTCATTCCCAAGCCCAGGGTTGCCGGCGGGTCTTCCCATGTGGCTACAGCCCGAGCATTCCGAGTGCGAGCAGCGGCCACAGGTTGACGACGAGGAGGTGCAAGTTCCGCAGACACAGCAGACGAACATGGTTGTTTCCGTGGTTTGTTGGGTTGGGATTTGTTGTGGTGGTTGGGTCGTCGAGTTTGATTGTTGGGCTGGTAGTGGGTTCGGAGCGTGGTAGCGGGTTGGAGAATTGCGAGTAGGACGAGGCTGGAGGTGATCGATATATAAAGGCCTTGCGAGAGCTGGATGGCTACAGCACATCGATCTGGAAGACACACGCCACGGTGCGTGATGTATCAGTGTGAATGTAAATGTGTCGAATTGCAAGGCATTGTCTTCGAGCGTCGAGGAGGTTTCGCTGGCCCAGACTGGGACTTCCGCTCGTGATGGAACTGTAAACTCTGTTGAGGTACAAGACCATTGTTGCCGTCCAGCTCTTTGTCGGTGATCATATTTGAATCAACGTGTCTGGTGACCAGCATAGCATTCAGTCATCGTGCACTGCTTTGATCCCTTGATATGCTTCGCGGCTGACTTGACGCAGTGAACATATGCCAGAGGGGTCGGTGGATTCACGCAGCTGATATCGAATTCCGCGCTTCTGACAGGGGGAGCTCTTGCTCATGTAGTGCTTTCCATGGCTAGACTGGGTGCTGTAGGACAATGAAATCCTTTGTTGGTCTCTTGAACAATCGGCAGTGGGCTGAGAGGGTTTGTAGCGATGCCATTGAGTCGGACACGGAGGGACTGATAGGAATGGTTCAGTCCTGACACCTGAGCATACCAAATATTGCTTTTATAGCAAAACCAATCAAGATTGCCTGCAAAATCTCACAGCTTCGCCCGCATGATGCCAGCGCCACTTGCCAGTTGATCGGAGGTTGCCTTCTCCTCTCCAACATCAACCACAACTCCTTCACCACCATCAATCGCTCCAATACCAGACTCCTGACAGTCTTCCAGTCCAACGCCATTCACATACTGTACTACGACGAAGGGAATGTCTTTGTTGCCAAGCACCACCATCGGCGCATGCCACGTTCCAGGTCCATAAGTCACAGCTTGGTCTCCTCGAACAATGAATGCTTGCAAATTCGTTAAATCAGGCCCGCCTGGTCCCTTTGGCTTCCTCTCAGATGTCATGGGTGCCGGTGGTGTCGTCACGGCGGTGTGATCATTTGTGAATGGATTCGGACGTGCGCCTAGGAGTCGTTCCTTTAGACTTTGCGTCGATCGACGAGGAGACTCCGCCGGGTAGGGTTTCTCTAACGGATCATTCGGTCCTCGGATCGTACTTGGAAGAGTTGGAGCGACGATCACGAGGTACCGCGAGCTTGGATCGCTCGCTGAGACGCCGAGTGGAATGAACGTCTGAGGAGTGAAAGGATGCCGTTCCAGGACCTCGACTTTGAAGACTTTCTTTCCCGTGGCAGCCGAGGTGGTCAGCTTCCGAGGCTTACAGACAAACATGTTCATGACAGCGCGAGCAGGCTTCCGGCTTGGAGCGAGGGTAGCATAATGATTATCGATATGTGTAATGTCGAGGTATTTTGTCGCTGAGCCTTGATTTGCCACGATGCTCTGATGCTTGGACTGATGCGTTGCAGTCAAAGGATTCTCGATGACTTCTCCAAATTGGGCGAAGTTGACTGGCGTTATCTCATTTGAAGCGTGAATGAGACGGCTCGAGGTCCACTTGGTTGGCGTAGCCATATTGCCCGGCTGGCGTTGGGGGGCGGATAAAGGCTTCCTTGAGAGATGCTTTGACACGAGTCCAGGCGTAGAACAAAGCTTCGTCGGTGGGATGAGCTGGAGCGTGAAGTGTTGATGACATGGTGAAGGAGAGTAGCCGATAGCTTGTCGACTGTGAAGGTGGGCAGTCGCGGGGAATGCCTGTCATATTTAAGCATTTTACTAGCGCCGATCTCGACCCGGATTATGCCCGGATTTGTCGGCGTTGACAAGCGTGTTGACTTTCATGCGCGTCTCTGTTTCTTCAACTCTGTCTCTTCAACTTTCTGCTTCGACATACTCCGAGAAACGACTGAGGTTGAAGCGCTATCCCATACACCACTCCGAATGTATCTCACACGCCTTCTATGACAATGATGGCGGCGAACGCGTCCTCCGACGGTGCCGCGCCGCGCTCGACACCCGCTCCTGATGTCTTCTCCGACGAAGCAACGCGTCCTGGAACTCCACCCTCGAGCCCGCCTGCGTTTCCTTGGGAGCTGAAGGATGGAGAAGACCGTACCGATGCCTCGAAGGAAAACACGCCGCCTTCGCGACCGGCCGTGATGAACGTCTTTTCTGTCTTGGGCAAACGCAAAGCATTGCACGAGACCTCCGCGAATCTCCGGACGAAGAGCACGAAACCTAGCAGCAGGAAGAGCAGTGGAACCACCAAGGTCCAGACACAAATGAACCTCGGTCAATCCATTCAGACGACCTGCAGGCAATGCGGCATGGAGTATGTGCTCAGCTCGGAGGAGGATCGAATTTTGCACGCCAAATTCCACAAGCAGAACAGCGAGGGCGTGGAAGTAGGAGCTACCTTTGTTGAAGGCACCGAGGCATCGAAGCGATTCGTCGGCGTCAACAGCCGACCAGCAGACTCAGTCATCGTGGTGGATTCATCTGACAAGAAGACGCGCCAGAAGAAAAGCCAGGCTGTGCTGGAGGTTGTGCAGCGAGAGCTGGGTGCCGTTTCTATACCAGAGGCGGATATCTGGGAGAGGCCGAAAAACGTTGAATCAGAGTCCGAACCACGATATCAGTCATATCTCTATGTCCGAGACGGGAAGTGTATCGGTTATCTGCTCACGCAGAGAATAACGGAGGCCTACGCGGTGATAGTCCCCACACAATCAAAAGCCGAGCCGCCGGATAAGAAAATGCAAGGTCGTGAAGAGAAGGAGTTGTCAGCTCTGGCAAGACTGAAAGCGAGGAAGCTGGCGAAAGAGCAGGCAGAAGAGCAGGAACGGAGGAGACTGGAGACTGCGGCTCGTCAGCCCATCTCTCTGTCGACCACGAAAGTCCCGGCTGTGCTGGGAGTGTCGCGCATCTGGACATCACCGACGCATCGCGGGCAGGGAATTGCTATGGCGTTACTGGACACGGCTGTCGCGAGACACAATGCTCAGCTTGGATCGAGTGCAGTGAATGCAGGACGCTCGGCTGGCACAAAGAAGGCAGAGTGTGATACCATCGAGATGCCCAGAATCGAGAACAAAACTCAAGTCGCGTTCAGCCAGCCGACAGAGAGCGGAGCGAAGCTGGCAAGAAAATGGACAGGCAGGCTGTTTGGATGGAGTGTATACGTGGACTGATATCCACTGATCAATACATGAAGTCGTAAGCCGCCTGATATGTACAAAGCATCATTCCCAGAAACACAACACACAAGCGCCATTCGCGCCAATTGTACCCAAGCACCACATGGACTTCTTTCCGGTTCACAAGTCCCTCTCCCTCACCTGTTCACTCCCACAAACTTCCTGATCAGCCAACACCCGCGCAGCCTTCTCCTCCCTCACTTCACTATAATCGCCCAGCCCCAAGGTCGCCTCCCGCTGCCTCAAAAAGTACTCAATTCGATCCTCCCTCGTCGTCAAAGTCGATGCCTCCATCCTGACTCGTCTCAAGTCCTTCGCCGCCCGATCGTGCACCAGATCCCGCTGCTCAATAAAATATGTACCCGCGTCTTGCGCACGACCATAATTCACCGCCGTGCCCATCGCCGACAGCGCTAACACCACAGCCAGGAAATACGAGTTCGCCATGTAGACCGGTTCTGTGCGTCCTTTCCCTCCATCTCGACGAGAGTGGAATTTCTCCCAGTCTTCCCATGTGGCGTTCTGCCAGATATTGTCTGCGGGGTCGTGCCAGTTGCCTTGGAAGCCGCTACGACCTGCCGGATGGTATGGAGAGTTGCTAGCCCATGCTCCTGTCTGGCCGTGGCTTACTTCTGAACGACCATTCCAGCCGGCGCCGAAGCGGTCGTATGCGGAGCGTTTCGCGGGATCGGAAAGGATTGTGTGGGCGGCGACGATAAGGCGGTAGCGTTCAAGAGCGAGGGCTTGTGCGGAGGACGTGTTCGTCTGTGAAGAGGCGTGTCGATCGGGATGGTAGATTTTGACGAGTTCGTAGTATTTGGCTTTCGAGTAGGGTGCGGTTGTGGGGAGGGCGAAGATTTGGTAGGGAGTTGGGTGAGCTCGGCCCTTGGGTGGGGTGGGCCAGATGTGTTCTTTTGGTTTTTGAGGATCCGGACACTCAGCTGAGTTGCTGGCGATAGTCGCATACGTATTCCGACGACATTGTCCTTGTCGTGTGCTTATTCTCCGAGTATTTGTTGATGACGTCGTCGACCGAGGGGAAGTGAGAGGCAGCGGTTGCAGGTTGTGGTAGGCTGCGAGGAGGGCGTTATGGTTTCGTCCGATCATGACGGTGTAGAGGCGTACAGAGGCACATTGTCTCTGTGCCGGTTCATGTATAATCAAAGAGGTGGTGGATGAGTGTGAGATGTGAGGTCTTTCGAGCACGATTGAGACGACTGGACCCTGTATCTTTAAACTAGCGCGCGGGACAAACCTTATCAACAAGCGTCGATCCGGCGCGCCCTCTTTCTTCACTGCGCGCTTTCTTTGAACCCACGGAGTGGCCTTCGCTCGCAAGCACAATGTGAACCCCGATGAGTCGCCATAGCTGCCTTTTCGATCTACATCCGAGCGACGACACTCGATGAGACTTCCGACCTGAACCAACCCATCATGGCGTTCGACGAGGACAGCGGGCTAGTCTACAGTGAGACCACCGTGTCAATCAAGTCTATGCACAAGCAGCTGCTGCCTGTCTATTCCGAATTGCATCCCAGACCAAAGCCGTATCTGAATTGGTTCGGCTCTGGTTCACGATTCCTCTTCGATATGGCCATGTTTACTTTGATGCGAAACCTCGATTCACTGAATGCGAGCTCCCTGGAGAACGTTCCTAAACCCATCCTGGAGCGTATTTGGAAGGCCATCAAGGAGAAGTAAGACCCCGTCCATGCATGCATTTAGTCGACAACGACTAAAACTTGGCCAGACATCTGGACAGCGCTCGAATATGGGTCTTGTTTGCGCCTCTGGGGATCTTTGGGAAGTCTCCAACGATAGCAGTGGAAGCCATCAGGCCGAACCCACGCTTAGTCTTCCCGATGCTGAGTAGCCCGATGTGCGAGTGGCTCGTGGAATTGACACTGCAAGACGTGAGCTTGACGATCGATCTTCTCATGTCAGTCTCACAGCTGCCAAACATATGTTTTCTCTCAATCCTCGGTCAGGCCGGCGACTCTGAGGACCTTGGACTGTCAGACAGGATAGTACGGTCCTGGGCAAACGATGCCGCTACTCATCGCGCATTCAGCAAGCTAGAAATGATCTGCCTGAACGACCAGAAACGAGTGACCGAGGCCTCTTTGCGCTATCTTAATGCGTTCTCCGAGCTGAGAGACTTCTGCATCTCCAAGTGCGGTATGTCTTCAACGACTTCGTCCGCCGTTGGAGCGACTCAGGGGTGGTCAGATCACGGTCCTGGCTCTTCAAGGTTCTTACATGTGCCTGTCCGCCTTGCGAGTTTTACTGACTTACGTTAGACGTTGTTTTTGGCGTGACATCGTACGTAGCGGTCCGGTTGTTTCACGTGAACAAAAGATCAAGCATGGCTATGCAGGCAGGCCGTATCGCAATGAGGTCTCAGCCAAGTCGCCAGAAGCTGTGCAAACATTCTTGAGCGACTGGTCGCCAAGGACAGCCGCAGACGAGCACCTGCCCATGGTTCGCTTGCAAATGAGCGACCCGCCTCGGCGCCTGTTCGAAACAGAATGTGGCAGTAGCCGGGTATCATCCCTACAGCGAGGCCATCAACATTTCCGGAAGCAGAGTGTCCTGGCAATTGTCCCTGCGCCAGACAATAATGCTACGAAGTCCACGTCAAAGAAACGCAGGTTCAGGGACTCCAAATCTCAGTCCCTCAACGATGTACTTGCCGCCATGTGATGAGCAGTACATCAGCTTGGACGGGGCACATTGAGAGCGTTTCGCTGGCCACCAGCGGATAACACATCGTCATCCACACTCAGTCTCCGAACAAGGATTGACTGCACTCATTTCCTCCCTGTCGCACTCGGACGCACGAACCCGCCGACATCATGTAATGCAGAGTGCGGTGCAACATTGAATTCATCGCCACGCACGAGGATAAAAACAATTGTCCGTAGCGCGAAAATCGTGCAGGATATCGATCTTTCCTGATCTCGTGGGTTTCACAACAGAGTGGATTCCCACGTACAAGATCGAATTATGACGCCTTGATGAGACTCTGTGGTACCTCTGGAGGTATGCCCTGTCTACGATCAATGAACGGGTGGACAGATGGCCTATGATTCGTTAATGCCCGCTCGACAATCTAAATCCCAGCGATCGGATCTAATCGTCCCGGTTGACAACGTGGCGCCGGAGTTCGCAGGTCTTCGCGAACTCACCACCGATGCGGAGGCAGTGTCGCGGAACAACTACTCGTAGCATCGACAAGTGAGTGGATCTCTGAACCCTCCGCATCAGCTTGACGATCAACAACCCCAGCATTCGATCTTCAAGTTCATTAATCAAAGACGCCCAGACTGCAGACGCCTCCGGACTTACGACCGATGTGGGACCGATGTGGGACCAATATCTCGGCACCGAATACTATCATGGAGCATGCAAGTGACTTCTCATACAATTCTATATCGCTACCTCAACAGTCTACGACTCGAAAGACCCACCAGGGTCATCCTTTTTATCCAAAGGTTGCCTCGGTCTCCGCAGGCACTGACGGAGTTACAGCCGATGCGGGGCTGTCGTCGGTGACAAGATCTCTACATGCAGGCCGCGCCATCGACGCCGATGACCTTGCCATTGATCCATTCACCATCCTCGGATGCGAGAAAGGCCACGGTCTTGGCGATGTCCATGGGCAATCCGACGCGGTGTATGGGAGACCACGTCTTGGCGTACTGTGAGGGCGGTCAGTGATACGTACAAGCGTTGGTCAACAGACTGGAGCTTACTTCGTCAACTTCGTCTTCGGTCAAGTTGTCGCCGTTGGGAATGTACTCTTTGCAGACCGCATGGTACATGTCCGTCTTAATGCCACCCGGAGCGACAGCGTTGACGGTGATCTTCTTGTCTCCGCAGTCGATGGCCATACACCTGACGAATGTCTCGATCGCACCCTTTGAAGCCGAGTATACCGCATGCTTCGGCACGCCTTTCGCCTGACCGGTGATGGACCCCATCAAGATGATCCTGCCACCCACCGACAAATGCTTGTACGCCTCCCTCGCCACGAAGAATTGTCCGCGGGTGTTGACCCTGAACACGCGATCGTACTCCTCCTCCGTCACATCTTTGAGGTGTCCGAACGACACCACACCGGAGTTCGAGCATACAACATCCAGCTGTCCGAAATGTGCCACGGCGTCGTCCATGAGCTTGGTCGTCTGCGATACCTCGCCCACATCGGCTTTGAGAGCGATGGCGTCGCCGCCGCGGGACTTGATTTCCTCGACAACTTCGTTGGCCTTGTCGACCGAGTTGGCGTAGTTGACTACGACTTTGGCACCGCGGTTGGCGAGGTGGATGGCCATGGCTCTGCCGATGCCGCGGCCGGAGCCGGTGACGAGGGCGACTTTGCCATCGAGGCGGGAGGTGTCAATGTATTGAGGGACGGCCATTTTCGTGGTTGGTCCTGGAGTCAGGGATGATTCGAGAGAGGTGTACTTTGCAATGGCGCCGAGAGGGTCTTGAGAGAGTCGAGGTTGAAGAGTAGATGGAGATGAGGATGAAATTTGCTGATCAGACATTTTGCCGAGCGGGCGAGAGTGACGAATGATATATACCGAATCCTTCCAGGTACGCTGGCCGAATGATAAACGAATGAATGACTCCACTCAGCAAGCTCCGGCCCATCTCATCCGAGCTCGCTGTCCGTGGCCTCGCGCTCACGAAGAACGCGCGAATGGACGATATCCAAGAAGAAGGCATCTCCACACCGGAATACTCGGCGCTGAGGCACACTTCGGCTCCAAAGTTTCCGGCTGGAACTTTCAACGGGGTATTGCCGTTGATTGAGAGATCCAGCAGGAAAACGAAAAGCGCTGTTCCACCAACAATTTTCGGCTCATCTCAGCAGCGAGACCGCGAGCGATCGGAGAACGCTCTCTCGCACGACAATGTGATGACACCGGTTCGGCGTTCATCACTATCTGAAGACGTCTTATTATAGAACAGAGTTTGACACAGCAGGGTGCTAACTGCTTCGGGCAATTCTGGAGTGAAGGCGCAGCGAAGGAGCTGAGGAGCTGTCGGACTTCCCCCGCTTGCTATTCTCCGATGATGATTGTCGGGTCGGGAGAACAGTAAGCTTGCTGAGCTGTCATATCGGGGCTGGAGATGATAGACCGGTCGAGGTCGTCGTTGTACCTCCGTAGAGCATGATGATGTTGCAAATCACCAGAGCAAGTGGAGGTTGTGCTGGAGTCAAGCCCAGCTATGTTGAAGGCTCTTTGCTTCTTTGGAACTCTGATGTCAGGTCTCTCACTCACTCATCGTTGAGCACTAGTCGTTCACACTGTCGACAAATACGGCCCACATCGCTTGCAAACACCACTATTCTGGAGCACGAAATGTCGCCCAAGGATCCGACAGGATGCCGCTCGAAGCCCGAGACATGACTGTAAAATCATCTTGACTTTGCATTCGGTAAACCACGACCACTGCGCCGGAGCATGGAGCCGTACGGATAGACTAGTCAACACTGAGAGAATGGAAGCACGTTGCTCATTGTTAATGTTGAGAAGTTCGTTATATATGTGATCGCTCGCAGAGACATTCAAGACCATCATTACATCGTAACCATACCTCCATATTCGTAACAACACGATCGCCGAGACGCCGATCGACATACTCGTATCATCATCAAAAGACCATCAAGACTTATGAAAGCAGCATCGAAGTTTTACATCAACCGCGAGCCAATCTCTCCAGCTTTCCTCTGATTGCATCGGAGAATCTCGTCGAACAGCCTTCATCAATCACCTCTACGCAATGCCTCAAGACTGAGTAGGCTCGCTCCAAGCCCATCTGAGAGCCGTCCAACTTCGTCACGCAAGGAACCCCTTCTCGTTTCGTCAGATATCGGACAATCAAGGCATGGTCGGGAGGCAGTGCATCAATGGCGAACGATGGACCGGCGATGGTGGTCGGAAACATGCCGTTACTTTGTGGTGATGTGGACGATGGAGGATCCTTGTGCGTGAGAGAGTCGGTCCACAGGATGAGAGCGACACGATAGATGGCTCCGGCCCACCATGGCGGCCTGAGCCCTCTTGACATACTTCGGACTAGTCGGAAGATCTGTCCGCAGTGGAAGACGGCTTCCTCGACATCCGAGATGCATCGCTTATGTAGCCAGAGTAGTTGATGATACGTTCCATCGACGTTCTCTCGTCTTGCCAGACGTTCGATCTCGGGAAAGTTCGTGACGGCGTTGAGTGAGATCAGATGGAAGAGGATAAGATTTGTCTGCATCAAAGCGCAAAGAGGGTTGGCTTTGAGGTAGCGTTCGGCGAGATCGAACCAGCGTTGAAGCAAGGCTTGTACTTCGGCGAGGCGAGCACGAGTCGATGATTGGGAGATGTTTCGCGAAGAGGGTTGCGTTTGGTTGTGGTGGACGGAGATCGAGGTACGGTAAGTAGCCGGAGCGAAACAGGAGAGTAGTTGTGAAAATTGGCAGACCATTGATTGCAGCGGGTGAAGGAGAAGTCGAAGCTGGAGGGGAGTCATTTCGATGCCCATGGGGATCAAGTCGTCATCGAGGAAGTGACGGAAAAGATCGCGGAGGGAGAGTGGACGGGCGCCGGATCCAACAGAGGAGAACCCGGACGAGAACTCGTGTACTCTTTCGAAGGTGGAGGACCACTGCTCGGCAGATTTGGCATGCCATAGACGATCGGCGTCGGGCATGGGAGCTCCAAATTCGGTGACGGAGAACAGAGGGGCGGTGTCGTGGAAGAGAGCGAGATCCTGGTCTACCATGACCCAGGAATATATGAGACGGCTTCGAGACTCGTTCTGGATCCAGTCTGTCCACAATTGTTCGAGAGTCGGTTGAGGATGAGTGGAAGCGGCGTGAGAGGGACGATCCAGAACTCCCGAGTGACGCAGCATGGCGAAGTACATGCCCCGCTGACCCATGGCGATGTCCATCTGCCACTTGTCGCCGCTCCAGGCGGCCTGCACGGTGAACAGAAGGGCCGAATGCAGCACGATGGGGTCGCCGGACATGATGATATTTCGCTCGATGAGGTCGAAGAGTGAGATGCGGCAGGCTTCAGTCAGACCTCCGGTCAACATACGTGCCTCAGGAGATGGGATATTTGCCGCTCCTTGAGCAATCATCAGGAGGACCAGTAGACTGGCGGCTCGATCGTTGTAACAGTGCATCAGCTCGTTAGCATCCAGTGTACTTCGTGAAGTCAACGGAAAGTATCGTTCAAAACTGTTGGAGTACGACCGGAGAAAGTACTCCAAGACTCGACCGGGAGGAAGCAGGACGAAGTTTGATGCTCCGCTGGAGTTCGGGGAATGCGCGCCATTGCTGGTCCCACGACCTTCTCGGTGAGTTTCAAGGGCTTTGTGGAGGAAGCTTTGCATGATTGCCAAAAGCTTATCTCGGGTGCTCTCGTGCAGTTGCATAACGGTTAGATGGTCACCGCCAGCCGCGATATCGTTGTCCTCCCATCGAGGACTCCAGCTGACCCAGCCTTCATGGTTCCTCAACGTCTCTTCCAGTTGTTCCAGATTCAGCTTCGCAGTCCTTGGACACGAGCTAGAAGGCAGGGTAGGTGTGCAGCGGAACGCCGACCATCCGTCTTGAGCGGTGATCATAGCCGGCATCTCATTGTTCGTATTGGTTGTGGTGTGCGCAGACGGCAAAGACTGATGTCGGTGGGAGTGGAAGCTGCCATTCGAGTTGCCCAGACCGAATTCGACAAATGGACGAGACATCTTCGGCGTCTCGTATGGAGTAATCAAAGAGTCCATTCCACCATTCGCAAGCTCGGGCATGATTGAAAGGATGCCATCCGCATGAGGTGCAAGTCGAAGAGTACTTGGATCGAAGCTCAATTCTGGATCGAGCATAAGGTCTGATTGGATCATGTTGTCGTATCCGAGAGGCATCTGCATCTGACTCCAGTCAAGGAGGAAGCGTGGACTCGAACCGTCATCGGAGCTATCTTTACTGGGATTCGTGAGTCCAGGAAAGCCAGGCATCAGGTTGCCGTCCATGAAAGACTCGTGCAGACCAGGGGAGAATTCCGGGGGAGTCGGACCACTGTTGGGCTGCTCGGTGAATGGCTGCGGAGGAGCTTCCTCGGGCGGCTCTTCTACTATCGGGCCAATGCTGATTGGGGATCCAGGCTTCTGGGAAGCAGGACTGGATGATGCTCGTTGTGCTTGGGAGTCTTTGGATGTAGCCTCAACAGTGACCGACGGTATCTCCGACGGAACGTCCGTCGTACTTTCCAGTGTATTTCCAACCCGGTTTGCGTTTTTCGAAGCCCTTCTCGTTGGCCGGAGTGTGCATCTCAAATTCCTACCAGCACAACGAGAGCAAGGGAACTTTTTGTCGCATTTTGTCTTGGTCTTCGCGCAATTACTGCAGGCAATGGGTGTTCGGCCGGCAGATTTTGGAATCATGCCATTCGCTGCTGGAATCTCATTCTGATTCTGATCTCGTCCGTGAACGGTGTAATGTCGCTGAAGAAGATCCCTAGCGTCGTTCACGTTAGTGTTGGTATGGGTGAAGGAGCTGTTTGTTGGACATACCGCCTTGCAAACGACATGTGGCAAGTGAAGCATTTGAATGGCTTGACATTGGTATCTGTACGCGAGTGGTTAGGCTCATTCTCTGGCTAAATGGTTCTCCATTCAACTGACGTGTAAGAATATGTCGTTCGAGATGCTCGTCTCGAGTGAACGACTGCCCGCAGTAAGTGCAGAAAACCATTTCAGCAGCAGCAATGTCTTTTACAGTCGATGTTCGTAGGGGTTGAGTACTTGAGAGCAAGTGTTGTGACCGGCAATGGAACAGACTAGAGTGGGTGAGCCAGGGACGACTGGTCGGAGAATAAGGGAATCTTGAAAGCCAGAAGCGGAGGCGATGGTACGCGGGAGAAGATTCACACAGGACAATCACTAAGCGACTTGGATCTCCCAAGGCCTCTTAGATAGACCCCCGCATATGCAGACAACGCATTTGCGTAGCTGGATTCTTGGGAACGTCAGTGGGGCAAACACATATGGTGACGCTCAGCCTTGGGATGCCGGTGGGGCCAACCGATCCAACCAACGGCATCTATTTTCTCCTGTTGGTTGGAGATGATACCGCAACGGGAGTTTGGGTGATGGAAGGAGGAGCGTGTAAGGTTGAACAGACTCATCGTCGTCATTGCTATCATCATAGTCAGCGCCATGCAGCAGAAGATCGATTGTTACCTTCACATGTTCCATTCATCCAGGGATACTGCAGCGAAGCACGAGCGACAAGAAGCGCTCATCATCGGAGGATTAAACCCAGCCCGGACCCGAGGCTTGTCAATGATAGCAAGGGCAGCTGCAAGACCTGAATGCAACGCATGCAGCCACGGTGTGGTCAGTATCTGGTACTGTATGTAGGTGCGATGCTATACATACATCCACCATGTTTACCTTGCATTTTACCCCTGTGGCTGCATATGCCGACCCCGGTAGTCATCGGTTGCAATCCATGTGCGATCCTGCAACCCCAGTGGGGTCTCCCTTTTTCGTCCAATTCGACCACTTCATGTTGTGTGACAATGATCATCCGCGACGCCATTCGACTTTCTCCGAACCTCGCAGTTCATCCTCCCAACGCACATCTCAATCTGCATTGGGTCCGCCTTACATCCTGCTTGTGATGAATTGGCGATCAGTCGCTCATTAAACCCAAGCGCTCTCCTGTGTGGCTTATTCTCCGCTTTCTCCAGACAGAGCAAGAGAACAGCTTTCTGAGCCCGAGCAATCCTTTGGAGTACTGCGCGCTCAGTTCAGCCCGATGGTCATGACTGCTGGAGTCTCGTCACCAAGGTTCGCAACTCCATAATGTCCGTAAGTCTTGCATGCGCCATGGCTCAGGATGTGGGTCTGTTGTGCTTTGCAGCCACGCTATCGCCATGCCGTGCTATAGGAGCAAAGGTGCAATACCTTACCTCGTCCGCGGCACGGACAGTCGCAGCCTGTCCACATGGCAAAGGCATGCCTAATCATCCAGGTCGTGGAACCTCAGCGTTCCAAGGCTCAGGGCCAGGACTGTCGTAGTACCATGACGCTTACATGGTCGTCTCCTTCTGGTATTCGCATTCGTCTGCATTCGCGCGCAGCAGCACTGCGAAATACAAATCAAATTCTCTGGTTAGATCCTACCCTTTCAGGCCCCAAAATGGAAGGTTTGCCGTCATGGTCACGGTAAGCCGCTTCTTGTTGAATGTTGCGCCTCGCTTCGCCTCATCTTGTAGTCGCATGTTCGCCGAGTAGCCGACTGGTCCAGATGACTGTATTGGCGTGGGAGTGACGATAGCCGGAACACGTCTTCACGACATGCCAATCACTCAAACATCTTCAAATGATGGTACTGCGGCCTTCCGAGCCTCGTGGCCTCCGCAGGTGTACGACCTCGCGGTATTCTCACATCTCCAATGGTCACCCTCCCGGAGATACTTCCCACATAGTCGAGGTCAGTGAACCCATCATCGCGGTGCTGGGTCATCATACCCTACCAGAGTGATTCATGACTGCGCACGAACTCGAAGAAGTTACATTTCCATTTCATCGGGTCGAGCGCACGAACCCTGCAAAACGTGGAATGAAGGCTCCCAGTTGCTATATCCGCACATTCCACTACATCGATCTGTCTTCTCGTGTCGTGCTATGGGACCTCGTGAGCACAGTCTCACGGATGGTGTGGGCGGAAGATGCAGTGGACAAGTGTATTTGCCTCGGGTTCGGCGGCATGAAGAGGTCATCGATATCGTTTGTGCAACCACAGTCGGGCGGATGTTTGAGGTCGAGAGCGCAAAATCTCAAAATGTGCTCCCGTGTCCAACGTGTCTCATACGCATCGGCATACATACCTTCTTGCCGATACGCGTTGGTCGATCATCGCGACTCGTTTTCGAAATAAGGTCGTGGGAAATGTCATGCGCTGAGGTAGCCATGAGATACAGGCAAGATTGGACAGCAGTGCAAAATTTGGAACATTCACTCGATGACTATGGTTCCGGCTTCGGGCCGAGACGCTGCGGCCCGGCGAGCATGGGTAGCCTCACCCGACCGGCAAATTCGCAGTGGTTCACGGGATCCGCGTCTTGCTTTATTGATTCACAATCTTGCATACATCTGCATTCTGCCGTCTGAGCCGGCGAGGCCCTACCTGATTCTCACGTGGACACGAGCCCCACACGGACTCTCTCAACACGCGAGACAGGAATCCGTGGATCACCACCATTGACCAAGTCTGTGCATGCACGTGTCAGCCGCAAGTTGTCCTTGGCCCCGGCAATAATAGGCACTCGGTACCGACTGCGAACTTCAAAGCCCTGTTCGCATCCTGAATGAGTGAGCATGGAGGAGGCCGGCCGTTCATCGGCGGGAGTTGACAGGTGCAGAGCCGAGCGCCATGTCGCCCTCGTATGATAGCGAGGAGACCAGGAGTCTGCAGCAGGATCAGGAGCGTCGGACACGCCGATGTGTAGACACCGGTGGCTGAAAGACAAGATTCTGTCGATACGTTGCTACTTCCCTCAGAACAGCTTATCCGCCCAAACAACTCAGCAGTCACGTCGATCTCAGCCAGCCACGCGAATTCTCCGGCCTCGCCTCTACTGCCGAGCGCATATGGCAGCCTATCGGTGACCAGGAGCCAAGGAGCGAAGGACAAGTTGCCATTGCAGCCAGCCACACCTGCGCCATCATACCTCCACTGCAACGTGGGTGGCTGATTTATGTACATGTTCGCTGGCCGATGTGGCTGACTGCCGATCAATGGCACATATACGAAGTACTCTCACAGTGGCAGATTCGCAACCACAAACTTGCGTATTTCGGGCAAGGCCCCGAGCTCTTTGCTCTGGGCGTCAGTAGTAGACATACTATGTCGAGTGTCAGTGCTACTTTTACTGCACAGAGACATCTCCGAGCTATGCCCAGAGCTTACATGTCGACAAGCATTACTGGATCCTGTCCGCAGCCATCGTCTTCGCTTCCGCAAGGCTGCGCTGCGCTGCCCGTTGCGCAGAATAGAGCAGGTCTTCGAGGCCGGCGGCCTAGTTCCATATTGGCGAATATTCCTCGCTGGTCGGCGCCGCCATCTACGCAGGCCAACCACGCATCATGGCTCATTCTCCTCTTTGTCGCCAGAGCCTCAGCCACTCATGGAACTCCAATGTTAGTCACAGCTCTGCACTGTGAGAACTACAGCTGTATGATGCACGATGCATCATGCATTGGACCCCTCCCTCGCTTGGAAGACGCATACCGTATTGGGAGAATTCATATGCCAAGAAGACACTCACCGGTCGATATGAGCTTCGAACGGCCTCCACGTACTTAAGTTGTCAACACCGAAGGCAAGGCGGGCAGCACCTCATGTCGGCATACCCGAGCTGACTTTCGGTGCCGCTCGCCAATGTCAGTCCTCAAGATAAGCTTGATTGCTCGGACCTGTCATACGGATCTCTCGCGGTTGTTCGTTTGCTGCCTGGGTGTCCTGTCCCTGCCGCTGATACAAATCAGCGTCATGTCCAGATCTGACAACACTTGCTCAGCTCAGCTCGAGCGGCTTGCGTTCGCATGCTCGGTCGCCGCCTGCGTCTACATCAGGACCCGCTAATGGGCCGTCTCTCCACACAATCCTGCCTGCAGTACCAGTGCGCAGCTGTCATCCAATCGAAAGAGCCTTCACAAGCAGGGCAGCCTCCTCCTTCGACGGTAGCCTCTTGAGTATCATCCAACCGTCAGTCCGTCACGGGTATCTGCGCCGCGTGAGCTTCGTCTCCACTCCTTCTCGGAGAAAAAATCGTTCTGGTCTGATCGAGCTGCACCTGCGCATGAAGCCGGACCACGTCGCATGTGCTTGAACCTGGGAGAAAGTACATAATGCAGAAATCGAGCAGCAGACCCTACGAGCGAGAGGTATTTTGACTGACGCTTCTCCGGTTAATCTATCACTACCTCCACACACCAGCATTGGAGGTCAATCGCGCTGGAGCCGCTCCTTCCGGCATCTGACAGTCCAATAGTATCCAAATATAGCCATTCTCGGCATGTTGAAATGTCATGCTCACGGAGGCGCTGTCGCTACAGCACGCTGTTGTCATTGGGGCGTTTTGCTGACATCCACTCAGCCGATGATTCAGTGCTATTGGCCATGGTTCCTCGGAGCGAGGGCGAGGCTTGATACTATCTGTTGAAAGGATGAGTCTACGTTGATTGTTGACCGCATCGGTCTCAACGTTGGCGAACGCAGATTCGAGGCGGCGCAGACAGCGGTGTGTGCACTTATCCGAGCTCACCTGTTACCATATCTGTACATCGAGAACTAAAAGTGATTGCTTGCCAATGTGTGAATATGACTAGCCAGATCGATAGCTCTTCGTGCAAGCGGTAAGATCAGGCTGTCTTGGACGGTCTGATCCATTACCGACAAGCATAAGACAGAGATCGTGCTGTGAGACCCGTGCTGGCGATATGGCGAGATCAATTCGGCAACTGCTGTGGCCAAGCATCTTCAATTCTATGGATGGAAATATCGTGGCTGAGAGGGATCTCTGCTTCAATACCTTGGTAGATGGTCGGGCCTCCACCTTCCAGCTGACAAGATGCTCCAGGCTGCACACCGAGCGCATTGAGGGAGCATGTAGTGGCCGTCTCACACGTATCCGCCTGGGTTGTGGACCAGATGCCGCAAGGCTGCAGAATCGGGTTGATCAAATCCTTATCAGCAGAATCATATCTCGTGATTGTGGATGCCTAAGTAAGAGAGCACTTCCTGCAAGTCCTCAAGGTTCACCGCTGATGGGTCGTCATGGCGTCAACCAGACTCTGCGTGGTGTGCAGGGTCAAGCAGGGCTTAGCTGCGTCGAACATTCCTTCCGTCGTGCAACTGTGCACTGGATTCACACGTGCTCATGCTTTGACCATGTGGCCCAGAAAACACGGAGGAGGTTATTGCGAGAGATGCTCTGGCTCAGTGATCCGTCATTTCGGAAATGTATATTCCATGGCTCGGTCTTGTTCGGCTGGAACTTCACCCGGATCTTGTGACTTCGACAAGACTAGCACAGTCGAAGAAAGAGGGACTATCGGGGAGTCGACTCTGCATTTCTCGCTGCTAATCGACAAGTTTCCCGCAGTCAAGGCGCAATGTTGGCGCATGCGCTCGCCGGACAGGCTTCTCTGATGCTTGATAAGATCTGACGCGCTGCAGAGAGCGCAGATCACAGTAGGGAAACCTTGAAAGACCGGCATGATAAAGGATGTGGTACGACTGTCGGAGAGATTGTGCTGTGATTATGCATGGAAGAATGAGCAGGTCGCACGGCTCGGGTCGGCGAAGCAAGGACGATTCCAGAAATATCTTGATATGTGAGCAGCTCTCGCGCATAGCTCTGGCGGTCCGCGTACCTGATCAAGTTAAACAATAATGGATGGATGTGAACAAGGCAGAAGAAAAGTGAAGTCGAGGTTGGACTTTATCGCTGTATGGAGGACCTGTAAGCGGATGTAATACACCGTTGATAACCATATTCGCTTAGCCCATAGACACATGATAGACACGTCTCGTCTTTTGCACGAACAAGGCGCGTCTTCAACACAAGAGACACCGCTCGAGTAGCATCACGCCTGGACAGATCACGATCGCTGGGCAGCACGTATTGATGTGTACGGCTTCATGACTTCAACGCAGACGCTGACACTGACACCGGTGCGCAGTCACCGCTGTTGGGGCGGGCGAATTTGACACGCTTTCAGCGTATGGAAGACCATTGACCGGCCAAGCAATAGAGGGCCCCATGGCCGGCGCCTCGTTCGGACCTTTGCTCAGATTTCGCAAGTCGATGTAGCATCGTCAGGCAAGCAAGGCGAGGAGCCTCGCGCAGCCTCGAGGTGCACAACCGGAGACACACGTTGGACGAAAGCCTTCGTTCTTCCGGTCTATGAATCATCCCAGGTTCTGCAGCGCAATCAAAGTGGAAGAGCATGCTTTGATAACATGATCTTCTCGGAATTCGACTGTGGAGTGCAAACTGCATCCGGTGGAGCCTCTCCGGACGAGCCTCCCACGGGCATGATGGAGAGCCGAACACCTTTGGGATTTTCACCTGGGCTAGCACTCGGCGTGTCTACAGCATCATGACGCCTATCAATAGTCTCACCGACGTGTGATACTCGCCGCTGGGTTCATGATCCTCATATGCCTTGGTTTCGTAGGTGGATCCCGATGTTGGCGCTTCAGCTGGATGGCCGTTGGATCTCCGGTTTTGGAAGCCACAGGTCATGTTGGACCCACTGTCCAGCGTATGCAGATCTGCTTGCTACCACACCTCCGTTGATCCTCAGGTCCTGGTCCTATATCCAGAATCCCGGTTGCTGAGCCGAATAGATCGGCCATACATAACACGCCAGTAGGTATCTTCCCTGGGCGGCTTGTCTCGTTTCATTCCATTCCTTGCTTTCCGTATTGTTGTGATCAGACAGACTAGCCACCTGCCTGATTCCTCATTACTTGCTTGAAGTCATACTCAATCACCTTGCTCATCCTTGCGATCGAACCTACAAAGATACCTCTTGAGCTTACCTACGCCGACAGCATCTTCCGTGCCTAGCCAACACGGTTGCATCAACCAGATTCGCAACGAACATCACCAGCGAACGTGGAACAAGACTTCGATTCGAGCTCTCAGCCAGCAAGTGCCAGAATCCTCACCATGTCGAACATACTTCTCTTTGGCGATCAAACCGCCGAACAATACCCGCTTCTACATCGAATCGTTCTACGAAAGGACAACGTGTTGCTCCTCAGCTTCGTCGAGCGTTGCGCCCTTGCACTCCGCGAGGAGACGCGTACTCTTCCCCGAAGCCAACGCGAAGTGATGCCAGACTTCCTCACCCTCAGCAATCTGATTGAGGCATACTATCAGAAGGGCGAAAAAGTTCTCATGTTGGAGTCAGCGTTTCTTACGATTGCTCAGCTCGGGCACTACATCGGATACTTCTCGGAGAACCCTAACGAGCTTCCTGCCGTGTCGGACACCCGTGTGATCGGTCTCTGCACTGGTCTGCTGGCTGCATCTGCGGTCGTCTCCGCCAAGACTGTGGAGGAGCTGGCAGTAGTCGGAGTCGACTTCGTCCGCATCGCCTTCCGCTCGGGAGCTGTTGTCGACAACGTCCGGTCAATGCTCGGACAAAGCAGTCAAGACAACTCGACCTGGGCCACCATTATTTCTGGACCCTCGGAGGCAGATGTCAACGACGCACTCGATTCTTTCCATGTCGCGAGCGGCATTCCGCGATCGAACAAGGCATACATCAGCGCGATCTCCGCGATGGCACTTACAGTCTCCGGTCCTCCCGCCACGGTAGAACGCTTCTTTCAGGAGTCTTCCCTGACTATCACTCACCGCATTCCCATTCCAATTTATGGCCCATACCACGCTGGACATCTCTTCGGCAAAGCCGAGTACGAACGCATGCTTAGCGGCGAGGTCGGCGAGGAGCTTCGCAAACATATGCCATCCTCACTTGTCCATTCTGCCGCGACTGGCAAGCCGATTGTCTCGGAAGATGCCTACGAACTTGCCAAACTGGCCCTCGGCGAAATGCATCAACATCCCGTGCGTTGGGACTATCTCCTTGAGGAGACGGTCTCGCAGATTGGTCCGTACTCTTCTGGCGCCAAACTCTTCGCGCTCGGTGCCAGCAACATTGCCAGCAGTCTGTCGTCAGCTCTCAAAGCTGGTGGCCAAGCAAATGTCACAATCGTCGACGAAGTCTCGTTTGTGGAAACCAAGAAGTACACCGGCCGAACTCAGACCGACAAGATCGCCATCGTCGGCATGGCCGGAAGATTTCCAAACTCTGCCAATCACGAGGCACTCTGGGATCTACTCATGAAGGGCCTGGATGTGCATCGCAAGGTACCTGCCGATCGCTTCGATGCTGATGCCCACTGCGACCCATCGGGCAAAGGCAAGAACAAATCCCATACGCCGTTTGGCTGCTTCATCGATGAGCCGGGTCTCTTTGATCCTCGCTTCTTCAACATGTCTCCACGTGAAGCCGCTCAGACCGACCCAATGGGCCGCCTGGCGTTGGTCACGGCGTATGAAGCGCTAGAGATGTCTGGCTATGTACCCAATCGCTCGACTTCCACCAAGCTGAATCGCATCGGCACATTTTACGGACAGACTTCGGACGACTGGCGTGAAATCAATGCTGCGGAGAATGTCGACACCTACTACATCACTGGTGGAGTGCGAGCATTTGCACCTGGCCGCATCAACTACTACTTCAAATTCTCTGGACCTTCCTACTCTATTGACACCGCCTGCTCGTCCTCCCTTGCTGCCATCCAGCTTGCCTGCACCTCCTTGTGGGCTGGTGATTGCGACACTGCTTGCGCCGGCGGCCTGAATGTTCTGACCAACCCGGACATTTTCTCCGGTCTTTCCAAGGGCCAATTCCTCTCCAAGACTGGTGGCTGCAAGACATACGACAACGATGCCGATGGCTACTGCCGTGGTGATGCATGTGGTACTGTGATCCTCAAACGCTACCAGGATGCGGTCGCCGACAAGGACAACATCCTCGGATGCATTTTGGGAGCCGCCACCAATCACTCTGCAGAGGCTGTATCAATCACCCATCCCCACGCAGGCGCACAAGAGTTCTTGTACAAACAGGTCCTCGCCAACGCCGGCATCGATGCTCACGAAATCAGCTACGTAGAAATGCATGGCACTGGCACACAGGCCGGCGATGGGATTGAGATGACATCCGTCACCAATGTCTTCGCTCCTCGTCACCGTCAGCGAAAACCGGACCAGACTGTTCATCTCGGCGCCATCAAAGCCAATGTTGGTCACGCCGAAGCTGCGTCCGGAATCAACTCACTCGTCAAGGTCCTGATGATGATGAAGAACAACAAAATCCCGGCCAACGTCGGTGTCAAGGGCGAGTTCAACAAGACGTTTCCTGCCGACTTGAAGGACCGCAACGTTCACATTTCGCTCAAGCAGGTTGACTGGCCACGCAAGACTGAGGCTCCTCGCAAGGTCTTTCTCAACAACTTCTCCGCCGCAGGAGGCAACACTGCGCTCCTCATTGAAGATGGTCCAATCCACAAGATGCCCACCGGTGTCGACCCTCGCAGCACTCTGCCGATCACGGTGACTGCGAGATCCATTGGGTCGCTGAAGCGTAACCTCTTGAACCTCCAGAAGTACGTCGGCGAGAACGGGACTACTACACTGCCCTCTTTCTCGTACACCTTGACCGCACGACGCATTCAACACAACTACCGTGTCGCATTTCCTCTGGCGGACATCAGCAAGGTCGCCGACGCCCTCCAGGCTCAAGTCAAGGACTCCTACAGCCCGGTCCCCATGGTGACCACAAAGACTGCTTTCTGCTTCACTGGTCAGGGCTCTCAGTACACGGGTCTCGGTCAAAAGCTTTACCAGGACCTGAAGAGCTTCCGCGACGACATCGACCAGCTCGATCAGATGGCTCGGATACAAGGCCTACCTTCATTCCTGGAGCTGCTCGACGGAACTGATGTGCAGACCTTGTCTCCGGTCAAGGTGCAACTCGGCATGTCCTGCATCCAGGTCGCACTCTCTCGCATGTGGGCTTCGTGGGGAGTCACACCAACCGCAGTCATCGGTCACAGCTTGGGAGAATACGCAGCACTCCACGTTGCTGGTGTCATTTCTGCATCCGACATGGTTCTGCTGGTCGGCCGCCGTGCCGAGCTCCTCGTTCGTGAATGCACACCACATACACACGGCATGTTGGCTGTTAAGGGCGGAGTCGAGGCAATTCGTAACGCGCTCGGCCTTAGCATGACTGAAATCGCATGTGTCAATGGTCCGGAAGAGACGGTCCTCTGTGGCAGCAGTGACGTCGTCGCCGCCGCCAACGAGACTCTCGCGAAGGATGGGTTCAAGGCCACCAAGTTGAATGTGCCGTTCGCCTTTCACTCTGCACAGGTCGACCCAATTATGGACGAATTCAGAAAGGTGGCTTCATCGGTCACTTTCAACAAGCCCTCGGTTCCTGTACTATCGCCTCTCGTGGGTATCGTCATCCGCGACGCCGGGATCATCACCGCCGACTACCTCGCTCGCCATGCTCGGGAGACTGTCAATTTCTCATCTGCTCTTCTCAGTGGGCAGAAAGAAAGCGTCTTCGACGAGAAGACAGCTTGGCTCGAAATCGGCGCCCACCCAGTCTGTTCCGGCATGGTCAAGGCTTCGATTGGTACTACCATCACTGCGCCTTCTCTCCGCCGTGGCGAGGATGCCTGGAAGACCATCTCAACCAGTATCTGCCATTTGTTCACCGCTGGTGTCAACTTCAGTTTCGACGAATTCCACCGCGAGTTCAACGATGCTCAAGAGCTGCTCACTCTGCCAACGTACTCATTTGACAACAAGAAGTACTGGCTCGACTACCACAACAATTGGACTCTCACCAAAGGCGAGGTGCAGAAGACCAAGGAGGTTGTTGTCGAGAAGGAGATCGTTGCACCTGTCGTTGAAGTCCCCGCCAAGCGCCTCTCGACTTCCTGCCAGAACGTGATTGGTGAAGAATTCGATGGAAACCGTGCTACTGTCGTCGTTCGCTCGAACCTGGCCGACAGCAAATTATACCCAGTCGTGTGTGGCCACATGGTCAACAATGCTGCGCTCTGCCCATCCTCACTCTACGCAGACATGGCCTTGACCGTCGGCGACTACATCTACAAAGAGCTCCAGCCGGGTGTCGAGACTCCAGGCATGAACGTGTGCAATATGGAAGTGCCAAAGCCGTTCATCGCCAACATCCCGCAGCCGCCCGAGGGACAACATTTGGAGATGGAAGCGACCGCTGATCTCGACCTTGGAACCGTGTCTTTGAAATTCCGCAGCGTGCAGCCAGATGGCAAGAAAATTCAGGACCACGCCTTCTGCACAATTCGCTACGAAGACAAAGCTGTCTGGGCCAGCGAATGGACCCGTTACAACTACATGGTCAAGGCACAGATCGACATGCTCACTGCGAGGACGATGACCGGCGGTGCTCACAAGGTCCAGCGTGGCATGGCCTACAAGCTGTTCAAAGCTCTGGTCAACTACGACGACAAGTATCGTGCCATGGCCGAGGTTGTCCTGGACGGAGCCAACACTGAAGCATCTGCTGCTATCGACTTCCCGACGAAGCCAGACGATGGCGATTTCTACTGTCCGCCATACCACATCGATGGTGCCTGCCACATCTCCGGCTTCATCGTGAATGCCTCGGATCTTCTGGACTCCGAGCAAAATGTTTACGTGTCCCACGGCTGGGGCGCGATGAAGTTCTCCCGTCCTCTGGTCGCCGGCATGAAGCTTCGAAACTACGTTCGCATGGTGCCGCAGCCAAACAACATTTCCAAGGGAGATGTGTACATCATGGAAGGCGATGAGATCGTTGCGGTCTGCGAAGGTATCAAATTCCAGCAGATTCCTCGCAAGGTCTTGAACGTCTTTCTGCCACCGAACAAGGGATCTGCGGTCCAGATGAAGTCCGCACCAATCGCGCAGAGACCAGCGCCGGTTCGTGCTTCAAATACAGCTCCAGCCGAGCGCATACTGGCCCCAGCACCTGTTCGCAAGACTGCACCTCCAGCGAAGGCTACGGCCGCACCATCCATGCCGAAGGCAAGCAAGGTCGCTGCCAAGAAGCCTGCGGGTAGCATGGTCGACAAAGTCATGACCATCCTCTCAAAGGAGACTGAAGTTGACGTGGCAGAGCTCGTGGATGATGCGCACTTCGAAAACCTCGGTGTTGATTCTTTGCTCTCTTTGACAATTTCTGCCATCTTCCGGGAGGACTTGAGCATGGAAATCAGCCCTTCTCTCTTCACCGATTACCCCACAGTCGGTGAGATGAAGAAGTACTTCTCACAGTTCAACGGCATTGAATCCGCCGCCGATTCTGAAGACGACTCCGACACCGACTCACTGGCCACTACCGACGTAGCGACTCCTTTCGACGAGATGTCCACACCTGCCAGCTCCGCTCCGAGTGTACCACAATCGGATGCTGGCAAGCGAGGCCCAGACTCGCCAACGAGGGACTCACTTCCCGACATCGGCGACGTCTCAATCGCCCGTCACATCATCGCTCAGGAGATGGGTGTTGACATTAGTGAGGTCACAGATGATGCGGAGCTTGCCGAGATGGGCATGGACTCACTCATGAGCCTGACCATCCTCGGCGAACTTCGTGAAAAGACTGGTATCGATCTTCCTGGCACGTTCCTCATGACAAACCCGACGCTGGTGGACATTGAGAATGCTCTCGGTATGCGCCCGAAGCCCAAGGCTGTTGGACCGAAACTCTCGAAGCCTTCTACCAAGACCGATATGAATGAGGTATCCTCTCGATTGACTGCGCTCAACAAGACCGACATTTCGCAGTACCCTGCTGCAACGTCTGTCCTCCTCCAGGGCAACCCGAAGACTGCCACGAAGAAGGTGTTCTTCTTGCCCGACGGATCCGGCTCGGCTACCAGTTATGTCTCGATCCCGAACATTGGATCCCACGTCGCCGCATTCGGGCTTAACTGCCCCTTCATGAAAGACCCTGAGCAATGGCAATGCGGCATCGAAGTTTCTTCCCTCATCTATCTCGCCGAGATTCGCCGCCGCCAACCCAAGGGACCATACATCATTGGTGGCTGGTCGGCTGGAGGCGTAATCGCTTATGCTGTGGCTCAAGCACTTCTCGCAGCCGGTGAACAGGTCGAGAAGCTCCTCCTCCTCGATTCCCCCTGCCCAGTCAACCTTGCTCCACTTCCCACACGCCTCCACGTCTTTTTCAACGAGATCGGTCTCCTCGGAACTGGTGATCCAGCCAAGACACCCAAGTGGCTGCTTCCTCACTTCTCCGCCGCCATTCGGTCTCTTTCGGCCTACGACCCGAAGCCGAGCATTGCTGCGCTGCCGACTTACGCGGTCTGGTGCAAGGATGGCGTCGCTGGAAACCCAGGCGACCCACGCCCACCTCCAGCTGAGGAAGAGGATCCGGCGCCGATGAAATGGCTTCTTGACCATCGCACTGATTTCTCCGATAACGGTTGGGCACAACTGTGTGGAGAGAACATGAAGTTTGGAGTCATGGGCGGACATCATGTAAGTCTCTCTTTCACTGTCAGACATGTCGTCAGTGACTAACATTTCGCAGTTCTCCATGATGAAAGATCCTCACGCCTCTGAATTGGGTCAATTGATCAAAGAAGGCATCGAGTGGAAAGCATGATCGCCTTCAACATCTTTCACAACACAGCACCTCGTCGGAACGAGACAGATGGATCGGAAACGAAGCAAGATCGCCTTGGCCGGCGTATCACGGGACATCTCCGGTCTTGACCTTTTCGCGACTGATGTGGCCTTGGATGTGTGGTTGACGGTCAGCTTGTTTCCTTGGATAAAGTGTCATGCATATAGCCTGGAGTCTTTGTGGGGAAGAGTTTTGTTGCAAAGGCTATCGTTACGACTGAACGGAGCCACAGACACAGATAGATAGCTAGTTTCCTTGTTATGCAGCTGCAATGGCAGTGACTGTGCCCGGGATGGCTCCTGGGTAGGGTCTTCGTCAGAGTACGATGCTTTCAGATTCTACCAATCTCGTATCAATGGTCCGTCGGCATCCTAAGCAGAGTTCAATGTCTAGAGCATAACAAGGTTGTCCCTATGTGCTCAGCTCGCTCAGCCTTCTCGTCATCATTATTGAGGCTCTGTACTCACGTATCACCAGTCAATTGTGGAGGCCTGTATCTGTGAGGGCTTTTGCGGTGGGTGTAGCTGACCTCCTAACGCTAAAACCTAAGCTCACAACGCTAGAGCTCGGCTCACATGCCAAAAGCGGAACTATAAGCCGAAAATTGCGGGAGTGGCCGAGGGATGTTAGGTATAATATTACAGCGCAGACGCCTAGGCATATATATTAGACCGCGCGCGAAGTTTAAGGGACGCTAAGCTACTAGCGCGAAATCGAAATTTTCTCCCCTTTCTTCTTCCTTCCTTACTTCTACTCGCTCTATAACCTTACTTATAACTACCTAGGTAAGTTATCCCTAATATTATCGCTAACCTTATTATAGCTTACCCTTTATAGCCTCTACAATTACGTAAGCACAAATTTAAGACATCCCTAACCTTACTACTTACCTTTCGGCTAACCGCTATATACGAACCTTAAGATAAAGGACAATAGAGTACTCGAGCAGACTAGAAAACTAGCGGCTAGCGTAAGGTTAGTCCGGATATTATAAGTAAGCTTATCGCTAACCTTATATAGAAATACTATAAGAGAATAGTTAAGGCTTAGGAAGACGGAATACGGATAAGGGGTAAGGCTTTCGACGTAGTTTGTTATTATCTATAGCCTTATATATAACCTTATTACTAACCTTATAGCCTATAGGACGACTATAAGCACGTCGAGATTCCTAAAGGCTAGGCGATCTACCTAATACCGGAGGGATAGAAGTATAGATTCCCTAATGTTATGTCTAATCTTATAGCTAACTATATATAGATACACTAAGGGAACCTTCGTATTAACCTTAAAGGACGAAGCTATCCCGACTCCGGCACCTCTAATAAATAAGGTAACGATAGGTATGTTATAACTAACGTCGCACCTAACCTTACGGCTAACTATATTATAGGCGATAAATCTAACGGCTCGGAGGATTCTAATAGAGAAGTGTCTATTCCGAGATATAGCTTTAACAATTAGGACAAGGCTAGGCTACACAACGTAAGCTTACGTATAACACTACGACTAACCTTATAGCTAACCTATTATGTAGTACCGGGCTACTTCTTATATAAACATAAAGCAGTACGTGCGGAGTGTAGTAAGTATAGCCTAATATTATCCCTAATGTTATAGCTAACCTTATAGCACCACATTCGAGTTACTAGATAAGGTAAAGGCCGTAATAGAGTATATAAGAAGGGCGGAGACAAAGGATTCGACGATAATACTATTACTAAGACCGAGGGTAACGTTATTCCTAATCCTATAGCTAACCTTATAACTAATACCTTATAGCTACCTACTGCGTAATCCTAACTACGACAAAGGAGAAGGGCGGATAGGCTAGTAACCTAGCCGCTTAGACGTATGCTTCCCTAATATTACGTCTAATCTTACCGCTAACCTCTCTAGTCTATCCTCCGCTAAGAAATCGAAGAAGCGGATAGCTAAGAAGTATATTTCCCTAATATTATGCCTAACCTTACGGCTAACCTCTAAAGCGCTCCCCCCTCTAAGAAATCGAAGAAGGACATTAACGCGAAGTTAGCGCCGACTATCCTCGATATCGACGAGGAAACCGAGGATAAGTATATTACCTATATCCTTACGCCTAACATTATTGCTAACCTTATTAGACCCCGTAGGAAAACTACTAGCGGTAAAGGCCTTAAATCTGCATAGGCGATCGTAGTAGCTTAGGGTGCTATAGCTAGATTGTAACGTTATACCTAACCTCGCCCTTAACCTTATAGCTAATAATACCTAGCGTGCCGGAGACCTTCCCCCGATATAAGTAAGATGTCCGTGCGAAGAAAGGCAAGAAGGCGTTAAAGAATAGAGCAAAGCCGCCGGTCGTCTATAAGGAGAAAGATGTAACGTTATCGATAACACTATAGTTAACCTTACGGCTAACCTTACATAGCTTAACTACACTAACGCC
>JALRMM010000301.1:0-45147 GCA_026122155.1 Zymoseptoria crescenta | reverse complement strand
TCCGATCGATCCTCCTTATTAGTTACCTTACCTAAGGTATTAGCAACTTGTCCGGACTCGCTAGCGGCAAAACTACTCGAGGTACTCGTCGCGAAAGAGATATTTAGGTATAACTTCGTAAGGAAAGTATAGGTACCGCGACGTAGTATCTAGAAAACGAGAACGGTTAAGTTAGAGAGTAGGCTACGGGCTATACGGACAACCAAATTTAGTTAGCATTAGTTAGAAACAAAAGGAGGAGTAGGTATTACCGTCTTACTATATAAACGCGTCGTTTAGACTAGAGATACGCGAAAGCCTACTCCTCTATTAACTAACGCGTTACGACAAAACAGATAGTAGGAGGTTATAGAGTACGTTAATCTGCTTTAGATAACCGTTATAGATTTTCAGATTTTGTACCTAGTAATACTATCGTCGCTATTAGTTATTTAGACGCGTTTAGGTGCTAACCCTCTATGTTAGTGTAATTTACATATAAAGCTAACCCTCTATTACTAAAAAAGTCAGGTTAGGCCCTTAGACTACCTAGAGTAGGGCCAGGTGCTTGCACCTAATTGGCCTAATACGCGAGGTGGTCTGAGCGTCTGAGACTACTTCGCAGATGGGAAACGCCTATCGATCCTATCCAACCACAAGAACGAGTTTCTCGTAAAATCCTCCCGCAGATCGCACGGGTGCCCACACCTCACGCCCTTCGCTGTGCCCTAAACCACGCTATGGAACTTGCCATTCCTTACATACCCTTCTACTCTTCTACGCATGAAATGTCAGGAACGTGCTCAAAGCACGCCCAATAGCCTGCGGAGGATCCTCCTATTCCCGTTGTTACCGGCATCGTTTCGTCTTTCCTTGTTGATTTGCTGCCTCTTCAGGACGTCGGACGGCTCCCTACATCACCTTCGAATCTTGGTTCTCATTAAGCGAGTAGTCTGCATAAGCCGAGCGAACATGAGTGATCGACAACGCGGTGATTGATCCGCAGGACGCACTGTAGAAGGTACTACCGAAGATATAATATGCCCATCGCCGTTGTCGAACTCGGTCCAGTAACTCCTCCATTCCGTCACAACACGCCAGCCAAGACCAGAAACCACCATGGAAGACCTCACCCTCATCCCATCCCTAACATCAACACCCTCCCCCAACACCTCACCCAACACAACTCCAACCCCAACCACCCCCCAACCCTCCCGATACACCTGCCCAGACTGCAGCCGCTCTTACAAAGCCGTCGAAACCCTCAACCGCCACCGCAAAAACCACTCCAGCGCGATCCGCTACAGCTGCACCTCCTGCACCGCCTCCTTCAAACGCAAAGACCTCCTCGACCGCCACGTCCAAATCCACGAGGGAGGTCGCAGCGCGGTGTTGACCTCCACGCGGGGCGTGAGAGCGTGCGAGCGGTGTTCGAGATTGAAGACGAAATGTGATCGCGTGGACGGAGGGTCTTGTTCGCGATGTGTGAAGGGTGGGTATGTTTGTTCGTGCAGGGAAGGTGGGCGCGGGAGAGGACGGTGGGGAAGGAGTGGGAGCGCGGTGAGGAGTTTGAGGCCGTGTGAGACGGTTCCTGAGGCGGGAGTTGGTAGCGAAGGCATGGTGAAGGCTGAAGATCGGAATTTGCGAGCGCTGTCGGATCCCGGAGATTTTGCACCGACTTCGACCGAGAGCTGGCCTTGTAGTGGCGTGGTCTGGGATCAAGCACACAGCTGGCAGTGGCCGGACGTACTCGACTCGCAACTGGAGGCCGTCCAGGACGTGTTACCGGAATTATCATTGTCCGGAGAGAGTCCGGCTGGCTTTGATGCGATGTGGCCGGCGAATCTGGATCCTGCTCTCATGATCAATCTGCCGCCGCCCGGGAAATTCGACGCTGACCTGGATTTCGACGCAAGCTGCTGCAGCGACTTGTCTTGGTGTGACTGCCCACCAGCTTTGACGTTGCCAGACGCAGCGTTGTGGACTCCGGACTACCTGTTTGGAGATATGGCGGCTCTCTCAATGTTATACCCACAAGAAATATATCCCTCGCGCTCGTCCATCTAGTGGGCAATTGCTAGCTCTTTGACTTAGCCTAGAATACATCACATTAGCGATGAACATCAATCTGAGAAAGCCCACAATTGAAGACAACGTCGTGCGCAATTGAACGTAACATTATCTTGTATTCTCCAGCGAGCGCACGATCCAAGTCAGCGACACATCACCCTCCCACCTAGCCATTACGCAACGGATGCAGATGAGGGCCTCTACTCCTCACATCACCCGCAGCCGGACTAGTCTGCCGACTTGTTCTTCCCTTGAGCGGGCTTCCCACCCGTGGGCTGCGCGGAACCGATGTCCCTCTCGTTCCCATGCGACCACGTCCCGCCTCCTTCAATCGTGCAATCTCCTCATCTCGAAACTTCAATCCAGCATTGCGATCTTCCAACAACAGCTTGAGCTTTTCGTTCTCCTTCTCCAGCAGCTTGTTGTGGCCCTGCTGCGAGATCTGACGTGCGCGTGCGGCCTCGCCGGTTGCCAAAGTCTGCACTGAAGCAAGCTTCGTCTCCAGTTCCATGTTCTGCTGGGCGAGCTCCGAAGCTTTTGAGGATGAATCTTGGTACATCTCACGGGTCCATTCGAGGTCCTTCAGCGTTGCGTCGGTGCGCTTCTCCGCTTTAGCTTTCGCACTCAATGCTTCCTCAAGCTGGAGCCGGAGAGCTTCAAATTCTCGGCGTTCCGGGTTGCTGTGGTCCAGAAGCTGCTTGTTCGCATCCTCGAGTTGCTGCTTCAAAGTCGAGCGCTCGACGCGGAGCTCTGCATTTTGATTCTCGGACTGCGTCCTTCTCTGCACGGCTGCTTGTGCCACCGCCAGGGCATCTGCCAACTCCCTTTGAGTCTTGACCAAGAGGTTGCGCTGATCCTCGTGCCTGTATTGGAGATCCTCCAGAGCCTTCACGTGCTCTTCTAGTCTGTTCTGGACTTCGCTCAGAACATCGTGGCACCGATTCTGGGTGCCACCACTGCCAGAGGAAAGAAGTTCCAAAGCAGACTGTGTACCTTGTGCAAGAGAGTCACTGACATGCGTGATGTCGACATCGTGAGGATTGATGGTTGCTGGGCGGTGACTGTCGCCTCCTGACGGCTCCGTCCGCAGTCTCTTCGCGGTCTCATCAGTAGACATCTCCACATCGATCTCAAGGGGGCGCTTGTTGACCGCTGCAGAGTTCTCATCATGCTGCTTTGCAGAGCTATTGGACTCGGTATCAGTCTGGCTGTCCAGGTCTTCAATCGGACCTAGTTCCGCGAAAGGCCACTCCGTTGCGCTTGTAGGCCTCAGCATTGCAAGGACAGCGGTGGCGACCTCTTTTGCAGATGCGTGGTCTTCGTCTGACTTGCCCGCCAGAAAGCGAAATCTCTTCGCATTCTTTACGAGCACGCGCAGGCGGTATGCGGCCGTCATACTTGATGACAAACACCGCTCGATGTGCTCCACTGTATGAGGCACGGCCAGCTTTATGAGCGGCGCCCAACGATCTTCTCTTGGGTGGTGCCTCGCTGCTTGCAGGAGTCGATCTTTGAAGTCAACGGAGCCATCCATCGCAATTACCACATCAGCAGGTGTGATGTGTTCGGCATCAATGTCGAGATCTAAATCCAACACTGAAATGGTCATGTGGCTGGGGTGTTGTGAATCTTGCCCGTTCGTAGGCTCAGCCAGCCTTTTGTGTGCGACGTGGATGCCACGAAGGAACACGGACAACATGACGGGGAGCTTGAAGCCCTTGGCGGCAATGATCACCTTCATGCTAGTGTTGGTCGACTGTAAATGTTCGAGGAGATCTCGCAAGAAGCGGAACTTGGAACTGATGTCAACATCCCATTGCGCTTGTCTTTCCGGCGACGATTGTTGTGACAGTGTCTCGTCATTTGCGAGGTCAGGATGCATTGCGATATCCCGCAACTCGTCGAGAAACAGCTCTACAGCTGCGCTATCGTCTGGAGTAGCTGGATCACTGCCTAGGAATCGAGTGATCAGTTCCTCATGATAGAAGACGCAGTTGATGTATTGATCGCGTTGGTGGCTACCCAGCGGTACCGGCAATACATGTACGTCGGCAGCTTCGCTATCTTTCGTAGTGTTTGACGTGGAGTCTGTATGCGAGGCGGTTGGGTTGAGGGGTGCACCGTTCGAACTACGGCCGCCCGCATGGGAGCTGTTAGCCTGGGCCTGTGGTAGAAGCGTTCCATATCTTCCGGAAGTGTTCATCTCCTCTCTTGTGATGAACGGTACTGCCTTCACAGCTGGCACGGCCGAGGGTGAGCGTGCACCATCAGTCAAGCCTGGCGAGCTCAGTCGCGCAGCTTGGGACGCCGCAACTTCCGCGCTGATGTTTGCAGGCAGAGCAGAGGCTGGCTCACTACCTCGGACCGAGCCGATTGTCGGTGTCTGCATACGACTAGCCTGACGTGCGGCTTTTCTCTCTTTGATCCTGGCTTCGACCAGCGACTGCGTCGATCGTGCGGATGACGGCTCCATGCTCGCTCGAAGTGGCGATTGGAAGAGGGACTGGGATGGCGTTGTAAGAGCCGCGGGTGCGCTCTCGCCTATAGTGGCGAGAGAATATGGGGGAATAGAGGGTACTGGGCTCGACTCTCGTGATGGCGTGCTCTGCGCTCCTGATGCGGTTGTCCTGAAGCCGATTGGGCTTTGGAGTACGTTGCTAGTGCTTTGGTGCGCCCCGTGTAATCCCGTCAAGAGAGCAGGTGTGCGAGGCGGAGGAGGTAGCTGTGTCTGGAACGTGAAGGAGGACTGCGTTGAGCCAACACGTGATCCGATGTAGTTCACGGGCGTGTCAAGGCCTCGGAGTACACTTTGACTACGTTCGTTGGCTGCTGTCGCTTGAGATCTTGCAGGCTCAGGCCGGTACGGAGTCGTGTCGTCCGACAACGAAGGCTTGGGTGGCTGCTGACCTGCAGGTGGCGGATCGTAGTTTGGCTGAGTGAGAAGAGTATACTGTGAGCTGGTATCTTCCGTTGAGCTGTTGACAGTGATTCTCTCGACCTCACTTGGACCGTCGGGTTGATCAGGTCTGGAACGATTCGCACCGTCGTCGGGTTCTTGTTGCTGTGGAGATGACTCCCTCTGGTCAAGCTCCGCCTGAGAAGAATCCTTATGCAAAGAAGTTTGCTGAGCTGCGGACTGCGTTTGAACAGCTTGGGCAGGTTGTATGGACGATGCTGAACCAGACGCTAGACTGGTTTGTGGCACTCGTGTAGCTGATGGATATGGGCTCCCGACGCGAGTAAGGTCGGGCTCGCAAGCGTTCGATGACCCGGATGTTGGGTGTTGAGATTGAGCACGAATGCCGTGCAGAGAGCTATGAGACTGTGCGGGACTTCCAGGCTGTGTACTGAACGCAGCGGACTCGACTTCGATGTTTGCTTCGGATACCTCTGCGCCTTTCTCAGGTTGAGCGGATGATTCGTCGGATGGTTCTCTCGCTGGCGCTTCACTCGTTCGATCTTGATTGTCAGCTCCGCCGTCGACTTGATCCTCACTGTTTCCTTCGTCCGCGGTAGCGGTCAATGGTTCAGTCGAGCGCGCTTCGACTTGTAGCTGCTTTTCCGGCGGTGAGATATTCTCCTCTGCGGAGACAGGAGAGAATCCCTGGAAGGTTGATTCAAATGTCTGACTCTGAGAGTCCGGTACCACTCGGGCTTGTTGATCACTGGCCTCGTGTGTAGTTGATTGGGTTTGTAGCTCGGCCGAGGAGTCGTGATCGTCGATTCTCTCGTATGCGCCGGCGAGGAAACTCGACGGAGGGTCTGATAGCTGCACCGACAACAGACGGGCCGACTTGGTTACAGGCGACTCTGCAGGCGTTACCAGACTTGGTTCGAACAATGGACTCTCAGCTGCTGCCGCTGCTGCCGCTGCACCTTCAGTAGTCTGCTGGCTTTCGCTGATTACAAGCTCGGCGCCGTCTTCGTCTGCGCGGGGCCCAGTATTGGTGCCCTTGTTGGAGGCGATGGGACTGATGTTATCAGTGGGCGAGCTGTCGATGATTCGTTTTGGTTTTCGTCGTGGAGTTGACGGTGCTGGATCTGACGTCTCCTTCGCGACCTTTGTCCCAGTCAATTTACGCGGAGTACTCCGGGTGCTGCCAGCTTCGACACCTGCTCTTCCGGCTGAGGTCGAACAGTAACGTCAGCAAAGATTGAACCAAAACGACGCAGTTCGTTCTCACATTTAGCAGCCTGCTTTCTATTCCAGCTCTCGACAGCGAGCTCGTTAACGTGGTCTTTCGGCTCCCACGTTGGCACGTATTTCTCGCCGGTCTCAGAGTCGTCTTCCCAGTCGACGTGGTACTTTGTCTTGCTTTCTCCGATGATATCGCGAACCTTGTATTCCTTGTCGGGGTCAATCTGTCCGTGCGGATGCTGTGAGAGCCCTGCAGCTGTCCGACAAAATTAGCATCCATTGTGATCCCTGTGACAGAATCGCGCAACCGGAGCCAACGAGATGCCGGTAAGATGCTTTGCGCGAGGCAGTATTGCTGTGGTCGACTCACTTGAAGTGTTGCGCTTTGTTCTTCGGCTTGTAGGAGATGTTAGACGCTTCCGCTTGGCCATTATGGGCGCTCGTCAAGCGCGATGACGGTGGTCCGGAATGTGTTCTCTGCCATGATTTTATCAGTATCTGCGCGTGCGATGGGATTCGAGCAACTGGACAAGCGAGATGGAGCACGCGGTATGAAGAAGAGAATGGGATGGAGTTCGAGGTTACCTTGTCGCATCGGAGCGCGTCTAGTTCAGCCGTCTTGGCGCAGAGATCCGGGATTAGACTTTGCGAGGGCTTCTCTGGTGGGCGACGAAGAGCAGAACGAGCGAGCGTCCGAAGTGGTTGTTGTGGTGAGCAGTAACCGGAGAAGGTGGACGTATAGAAGAGATTGCAGATGCACGAAGAAGGAAGTGGATGCATTACGAAATGATATGGAAGGTCTCAAAGTGAGCAGCCGCAATTCACCTGTCGTGTCACTTCTTGCACTTTCACGTGATTTTAGATATGGAAGGTCTTAAAGTGAGCAGCCGCAATTCACCTATCGTGTCACTTCTTGCACTTTCACGTGAATTTAGACGTGTCTGAAATCCGCTTCATTCACCTGATAAGCTCAGTAGGCTGTGTATCGTCGGATACAGTGATTGCTAGACACATCCATGATACACCGTAACGCCTCGCTTTTCAACTGTCGTCTCGTTTCTCGAGCTCGTTTCGCATAGCCGACGGCAGCAGAATCTCACTGAGATCGCTGCCGCCATCAAATCGATTCACCTCCATCAGTTATCTTGGTTCCACGGCGCGTCCTTCGCAGTGCGCTCCTTCTGCTCCTTCGCTCTCTTGCGCTCCAACTCCTTGATGTCCTCTGGCGGGCTGTCCTCCACAAGCTCGGAATCTTCACCTTCGTTGATCTTCGACCACTTTGGCAGGCCATCGGGAACATCCATCACTCGCTCATTGTAGAACATGTGGAGTCTGACGGTGATGTCAGTATCATGCTCTTGGGTCTTGATGTCAACATGAGTACTCACCTTGGCTTGAAGTTCGCCTTCTCCTGCTCCGACTTGAACTTGATGAGGGTTGGGAAAAGCAGAATCATGTTTCGTCCTTCGTCCATGATGGGAGAGTGGCCTGGCAGCGAAGAGTGGCATTGTCAGCGAAAGTCCCGGAGATTTGCACATTGCTCTCCGAAGTCTTGAGCCACACTAATAGCATGACTGCGACCTTTTGGGCTCGGGCTCACTTACAGTAGCTGCATCGAACCTTGCAGGGAAGCTTATGCTCAATGGACTTCTCAGTAGGATCGTACCTACACAAAGTCAGCTACACCGTTCATGCAAAGAGATAAACCTCCGACCGAACTCACCACTCAAGATTATGATGACCATGCGAGAAGTTGATGTCGTCCTTCTTGAAAATCGCCGCCCATTGAAACGGAGCAGCGTGCTGCGTCTGACAGGTCGTGCAATGGCACAGCTTGCTATCCAACGGCTCTTTCCTGCTCAACTGATACTGCACCTTGCCGCAATGGCAGCTGGCGTCGTACAGCGAGTCGAAGCCATCGTTGTCCTCGTGAATCTTGTATGGAGCACGCTTCTTCCAGTCCTCAACCTCGGTCTTGGACTTCTTGTCTTGGTGCTCGTCGGCACTGGCCTTGTCGTTCTTGCTCATGGTGACGGAGATTGGTCGTGTGAAGGCGACGATGGGTTGGGAGACTTTGGCGAATGCAGGTCGTGATTGGAATACGGTGCGTGTTGTGCTGCCTGTGATGCTGCACAGTGGTCGTAAAACGCGAAAGCTCATGGGGATGGAAGAGGGGGGAGGTAGTCTTTTGTTTGACGAAGGAACAAACGAAGTTATGATGCGAAATTCAGTAGGAGGAATTGAGAATCTGCAGGTCGCACCGCTTGTGTAACAGCACCTACCTTGGAATCGAGCTCACGTGCTCTGTTCTTCGTTGGCAACGATGATGCGAAGATGTACGGCGATGATTGTTCATGACGTGAGTGAGAGGAGCCCTCCACAGAATTTAACCTTAGATCCGAATCGGTACCTGGATTCTGAGACGCGGGGACACCAGATTGGCTTTTCGGATCGGAGTTTGTGGAGCGCTAGGAATGAGCCAAAACGGGCGGATGGATCAGTACGCTACTACTTCGAGGGCTTGCAAGCCTGCTATGTCTTCAATGCCGCGGTGGCTTCTTTATGAGAGAGGCCGAGAACGTTGGTGAGGTATTCGAGTCTGCGGGGCCGGTTAGCGAGACGATCATTGCCAAGACACTCTACTGCGAAGTCGGACTTACTGCGCAGCGCGAGCAATTCGTTGCCTCACGCCGTCGAACTCCTTCAAACACTTCTCCCAGACGAACTCTCTCTTGTCAGGCTCCACCGTCTTCACTCGCAGTAGCAGACGTCCACTGACAGGCCTGTGATCCGAAACTCTGAGCTGGTCCCAACGACGGTATTCTTCCATCTTGACCTTGCCCAGTCCGCGGTAAAGAATCCGATCGCACCACGCCGGACTCCTGCGCTTCTCAGACGTGTCGTAGACATCAGTACGCACGTTGTACTTGTATGTGGGAGCGAAATTGATCGGCGACTCCTGGAAGGCTCGCAAGCGAAAGCCAGGATTCTTTCTCCGACTGAGAAGAAGTTGATCTCGCTCGAGGAGTCTCGACAAATTACCCTGATCGACGTGCTTGACCACAGTATCTCGACCCATGGTGTCGATGCGATAGTTGAGGTCGCCATTCAAGATGCAGATCTCGTGGTCGAGGATCATGCTTCCATCACCTCCAGTAGTGAAAACATCGCTGTGCTGTGCACCACTGGCTTGTCCCAACGGGTACGATGGGAGTGAATTCGCTTCCAGAATAGCTGTAACGTCGTTGTTTCGATGCAGCGTCTGGGTCTGACCGGCAGCCAAGTGACAATTGACGAAACAAAGACTGCTATCGTCCAGGACCAGTCGCATGATGATGGCTCCCTTGTTCCCGTGCAGACCGCCCATGCCACGTTTGATCTCCGAGGTGTGAATGTGCCGTATTCGTGATCTCTCAGCGGACTTCACGAACACACACGTGAAGAGACCGACCATGCTTGCAGAGTGTACTAGCTGGTAGCTCTCCGCGGTAGGCATATGCTCCGCGAGACATCGGGTCAAGTGGTCTCGCCATGCTCGATATTGACGCGACATATGTTCTTGCTCGGCAGGATCTTTCCTTTTGCTCTTGAAGAATGATTTGGCAGTCTGCTTTTTGTCCTCAAGATCCACAAGCTCCTGAAAACCGAACACCAAGATATCCGAAGAGTTTTGCTCTCTGAGATAATCGTAGAAGAAGTTCTGATCGTCCATGCTGTGCTGGAGATGGCCTGGTTTCGAGGCTCCGGCATTCCATGTCAGAACGGCCGCGGTCAGTTCCCGGAAGGAGCAATACTCGGGTTCACGTGCTTGCATCCGTGATTCAATCCAGTCGCTTTCGAGCATGCCATCCCAAATTCGTAACAAATGGTCCTGGCCCAAGGTGATGACATTCAGCCGCCCAGCCTTCCACATCGACGTGGGATCTGCTATAATGCCACAGACTTGCTTATCGTGAGCCGGCCAGTCCTTCTTCACCGACCATGGATTCGTCGACGTGTCGTAGATGTACGTCATGCCAGTACTGTACCCTGCCCAAAGGTAATCTCCCACGCCTTCCAAACAGCTGATTCTGTACACGCTGACGTTGACCACAGCCCGGCAAGAGAAATCGGTCCGACTGTATATGGTGACCTTGCCGTCCGAATGGCCGAAGTATATCAGGTCCGGCTTAGAGTCGAGGCATGCGCCAGATGTCACATCGCCTGTGCCTGGCTGAGACAGGGGATTGATGCGGACGTGAAATTCCGTATCAGACCTCGCACTGGGCCGAAATACTCTGATATCCTTTCCCGTGGCATACCAAAGTTGTTTGCCAGTAGCAATGGAGAAAGTGTGACCTTTCGGCGCCTTCCAATTCGTGTACTGAGAGTCAAGGCTCGGCATCCCTCGTTGATCTGGCATCCACACATAGAGCTCTCCGCCATCGTCTAGTGTCCAAAGCTCTGATGCATATCGGAAAATGCGTATGACCTCCCGACGATGCGCCATCTTTGATCGCACCACCTTCTGCGAGACGATGTCGAGCTCGTAAATTTCGCCAGTGTTCGTGCCGAGCCAAATACGCTTTCCTTCGTCTTCGATGTTCGGCGATGGCTTGAAGGCGACGGCAGTCACTTTCATGCCCTCGCGATGCTCTTCATTCAGAAGTAGCTCTCCGGAACGAATGCTCCATACGCGAGTGTAGTATCCTGTTGTGCAGACATAGTCTCCACAAACGGCAAATAGCCTGGTATCGTATTCCGTATGTATCTGCCATGGTCGCTGCTTGAACTTTGGTGCCCGTCGATTGGCTTTCGTGGCGTCTGGGAAGTCTGTCGGGCCTGCGATTTGCTCGTTGTTGAGTCCTGGTACGTTGTTGTCCTCCTCGTCATCATGAGAATGACCGATTGCAGCGGCTGGAGGAGGCGGTGGGAGCATCTCACGTCTACGATCTACTGATCTGCGTGGAGCTGGGATAGCAGGTGCAGGCTGTGCTCGAGCAGATGTTGAGAGAGGCGAATTGCTGCTAAAGCCTTGCTCAAGAGCAGATCGCTGAGTAGACTTGGCGGCTGGTATTCGAACGGGCGTGTGCTGCCCGGCTGTCGCTCGTGCCCTGGCCAAGCCGTCTATAGATCTTTTTGGCGGCAGGGCATGTGCTTTTGCAGGACTGCTCCTTCCAGACTGCGACTTGGGTGGGCTTCGTCCAAGGCGCATTTGAAGCTCGGGTCGAGCAGGTAATCGAGGGCGGTCCTCGGCTAGATCATCCTGCGGTGCGATTGTCCGACTTACAGCAGGAGAGTATTTTGCAGGCATCGTTGACATCCGTGCTAGCGCCCGCGTCGGTTGATCTCGAGACTCTGATGGCGAGCTACTCGAGGTATCTTCAAGGGATGACGGCTCAACGAAAGACGCATTCGAGTCGGACCGGGCGTGCGAGGTAAAGGAGGCGTCCGAGTCGCCACGTATGCGCTGCACCCACGAGGCATCAGAGTCATTTCGCTTCCGCTGTACAACCGATGCATTCGACTCCGCTCTCACACGCTGGAGCTGCCCTTGCGGTTTGAAGTCCTTTCTCACTGGCGAGGCCTCACCGCTGCTGGGTGGAGTATTGAAAGGCGAGGGGTGAGACGTAGGCTCAAGCTTGGGCTCAGGAGCGATCAAACTACTAGGTCTGTTCTTCAACACCGGTGGCTTCACAGGTATCTGAGGCTTGCCAGCTCGATTGATGATCGGCGGGCCCATGTCGCTTTTTGGCTTCGTGTCCACCGTCGAATCTTCCGTGGAAGAAGATGCTGGCTCCGTTGGCTTCAAAAAAGCAGACATACGTGCCTCCAGCGCCGGCGTGGCTGTCCGGGATGCATGGCGCAGGTGAACGGCATTTTGGCCATTTCCCGTGCGAGTCGGAGCTAGGTCTCGCAAAGGGCCACTGCTCATTCCGGATCGGATGTCTACTGACATGGTCTTATGGGGCGAGCGAGGCGGATGCAGTGCGAGCGTAGGAGCATTCGGTCGAGTTGGTGAGGTGACCACCATTGACGCTGGTCGAGCTTTGGGAGGGCTTCCATGCTGCTGTCGCGGCGTAGGTCTTTGTGGAATTTGTACGGAGGCAGCCCGTTGTCCCGTCCCGACATCCTGTCCACTTTCCTCTCCCCTCGATCGACTCCCGTTCCCATTCTGTGAAGTCTTCAAGTGCGGTGGTTTCGGTATTGTCACTGGAGAGGTCTGGCCCGCATCTGGATTCTTCGCCAGTTGTTCGAACTTGGTCCGTAGAGATGAGATAGGCTTGATCGATGTCGTGTCCGGACCCTCTTTCTTTTCTTCCATAATGATGTGTTTGAACCTATTCCTCCATGCCCATTTCAAACTCTTACATGCGGCGTACGGTCCAGCTCGATTGCGCTGTCACCAACAGCATTTGATCTGACATTCCGAGCGTCGTTGAAGCGGTGGAGGAGTACAGGTTTGCGGCAAGGGCTGACCAGCAGGTCCACAGGTCGCAACCGGGATCCAGGCAATGCTCTGGTGAATGCAAGGTCAACAATGTCCCGAGTGAATGTAAGAAGTGCAGATCCTCAATCAACAGATCTTCGAGTCGTGCCTGATGAGCCACGCGGTCCGCAGCACTGTCCGCTTGCCGGCGCCCGGAAGTTGAAACCCTGCATGTCACCTTGAATTCACCAACCTCAAAAGCCGCACAACCACTCTGTTCCGCGGAACCACCGAGAGACAACATGTGGTATGTGATCCTACCACGCATTTTCAAAGATTGCAGCGGGATGCGAGGGCTAACGACTGTCCAGCAAACACATTCTCAACGCCCAAGTCTCAATCCGCTCGCCCTGCTGCAAGCAGTGGTTCGACTGCGCGCAATGCCACGCGGAATCGCAAACACACACTCTGAAACAAACCATGGAGATGATCTTCGCGTGCAAAAAGTGCAAGAAGTGTTTCCGCAAGGACATGAGCGAGTACGAGGACAGCGACGAATACTGTCCGCACTGCGACAATCACTACGTGTTGGAAGCGAAGGAGCCGCAGGCGCGGTTGGAGGTGGAGGGGAAAGATGTGCGGAAAGACGCGAGGATGTTGAAGGACGATCGGATCAAGCCCAAGGAAGATCTGACGATTTGGGACGATGAGCTCGAGGCTGCAAGGTTGGGTTGAGCATTGAGGTTAGCGGGCGTTTAGGGGTTTGTAATTCGGGACACTCTCAGCCTATAGGGACATGATACCATGACGCTGAAGGCAGATGGCATAGCACGTCGGAGGTAGATGGGTCGGAGACACTGCAGAAATATGCGGCATGCGAGAGAGCATGAGAGGATGGGCGACAGGGCTTGGTGTGAAAGGCCCGCAGACGGACGATGCAGAAATAACGCTCTATGCTGTATACGACGACCATGCATGCTTCGCTAATAAGCAATTTTACCAGACCGATCGAAGGACTTCTCTCCCTCGAATGCACACGATTTCTTCGAGATCACTCCTCTCCCATCACAACCCGTCGAGCTCCCTTCGGTGGAAATCTCGTCAAGCACAACACCACAAATGCCAACACCGCCACAGCACCATTGGCAATGAACGTCAGCTGCGGCTTTCCAATCTCCGCGAACGCCGAGAATATCAAGCCAAACACGCCTACGGCCGATAATCGTCCGACCATCTCGACCAGACTGATCGCACTCAGTGCATCCGCCCGTTCTGACGGCGCACACATCTGAAGGATGGTCCCCTTGGCCGCCGAGCCAGTCCCTGCAGCGAGTGGGAGCAGGAAGGCGACGACGTATATGTGCCATCCTTGGGTGGTGAAGGTGGCCAGCCCGGTGAGAATCCCGTCTATCAGTATGGACCATCTTGTGTATTGTAGATCAAACTTGTATGACGCCTCCTCGCCCGAACCAGGTTTGATCGGTTCTGTAGGTTCCGTCTCGTTGCCCATTGCTCCGGCTTCGAAGTCTTCGGGCGATGGTGGGGTTTGGTCCGCATTCAACTCTTCGCGGCTGGCCTTATCTTTGGCCTCCTGCTGGCGGTCAAGCCATGCTCGCCCCTTGGAGATGATGATCGGAAAAGCGAATGTGAGGAATAAGCCTCTGACGAGAGAATTCAACGAAATGAGCCATCCGTTCTCCGTGGCGCCAAAGTCCAGCACATCTGTGGCATACATCTGAAGCAATACTGGAATGTAGCCTGTTGCCAGGAGGGCCATGGATGCACCCACACCGAGGAGAAGGATGCCGTATTCTGTCTGTATCCGACCATTTTGAAGTTCCCACTTTCTAGGAATGAACATCTTCAAGGGCTCAAAGAACGATGCCAGCGACTGTGCTTTCTTCTCGCTTTCTGGCGTGAGGTGGAGAGGGACGGACGGGAGAGCGAGGGCAATCCATATGCATGATAGAATGAACAAAACGAGCGTGACCTCAAACGGTGCTGGCAGTCCGAAGTAGTCGCTTAGCATGCCTCCCGCCAGGTAGCCAAGCGCGGTTCCGAAGAATGCGCATCCATTCAGCCTCCCGAGAACAGCAGTCCTCTCACGAGCTTCGACGGCCTCCGTGGCAAACGAATTGAGGGCAAGAATGTAACCTGCCGGTCCTCCGATGATCGTGATGACCTGCGAAGACTGGATGATGAGAATGCCCAGTCCATAGCCAACACGAACGCCAACGTTCTGCACAGCCAATCTGACTGCTGGCCAGCAAACGGATGTCAACAGCGCCGTCTTGATCCCCCATTTCTTCATTGCCCAGCCCGTATAGAACAAATTCAACACCCCGAAAATCGTGGTCGTGGCTCCTAGAAATGCGACAGATCGTGCTGTACTCGCCTCAATAGTTGGATGCCTGCAACGCCCTGCGATTCGGCCGGGGTCCAGTTTGGGATATGTTCGATAGTATTCATCGCAGGTCATCAGGCCAAAGACGTGAATTATCGGAACCTGCGTGATACTGAAGGCCACCGCCACAAGGAATGATGTGAATAGTAGTTTCAGGACAACCGCTTTGCCCAGGTCCGGTCGACGGTCATTTCCATTGATATCCTGACTCCGTTTTGGCAAAAGTGGCGTCGACTCTGAAGGTGTTTGTGTTCGAACCGGCTCGTCCACGGGTACATTGGACGATGACTTCACCGACAGTCGGCTGTTGGACGCCATAGTGCTTGCTGATATAGCATGTGTTTGAGTTATAGTCCAAAAGCCCGTCGGTGAGAATGTTGAGAGATACTTGCAAATGTGTTATCGTGAAGCGGTGTCGGGATATCGATTGCAAGGTTCTTCCACTCGTTCGTTGCCGACCCCGGCGGCCGGTTCTAGCTCGCCCGAGATAGCCGATGGGACACATGCCTTCCTTTTCCGATGAGGATTCTTTTTCGCGAAGTGAATGTTCATCTCCAGCTGAACGGATGTCGCGAACGAATGTCAAAGTCAGCTTCGAGAGATCTCCCATATATAATCGTTGTGGTAAAGCCGCAGCATCAAAGATCAAAGTTGTCCATATCGGCAAGACGTGTGCTCGGAGTGAAGACTTCTCAATCCCATCACTACCTTACTGTGCCCTTCGTCACGATCAAGCGATCGTGTCGACGGCTCAAATATACAAGTCGAAGGGGTCTCGACCGTGGCAGGACAAATGGATACAGGTGTGAGACCTCTGGAACGCACAATAGACGGTGCAGCCAATTGGCATGTCGCGATCTTGCTGATGAGAACAAGTCGCTGGGAACCACAGCGTTTGAGCCCTTCTAAGGCGACTCCTGGAATCCGGGATATTCAGCGGAGACAACTGCAAAATGGTAGTAGTTGTGGATGTACTTGATGTCCATGTCTCCGCCCCCAAAGCGAGGCGCGTCGTCGCTGCTCCACGTGGGATCGACGTCCGGGAAATTGCAGGGGATCCGTCAGTGGAACTAGAAACAGTGGCGGTAAACTCTGTTCCTTTTCGACTTCACAACGAACAACCAAAGGTCACCTGCAGAGTCAAGACTCCATCAACGTCCGCCTGAAAGCTTGGAAGCCATGACGATGCAATGCGACGTTGCGCGGAACGGGCGAGGAAGTCTTTCAAGCTTGCGTGAGCTGGTGACAGTGGTGAGTTATTTGGAGCGCACGACTGTTGGGATGAAAGCGGCGATTGATCATCGCCATGGCCTGAGTGACTGCCCCTCGCCAATGCAGTGTGCAGGAACGAAGCGGCATCGCTCTCCACAATGGAACTGCACGCCGCCGTATAGCGCTCCAGCCTGCGGAACATGACTGATGAAGACCGAGGCCTCCTGTCCAGTCAGTCCAACTCCCTGTGCGCTTACAACATCAATATGCCGACGGACTCCGATGCAGACGATGAGCCTCATGAGACGCTCCACCGAAGTTCGTATTGGCAAATGATGAGCGCTCACGCATCATCGATAGCAACGCATCATCAACATTCAGCACGGGAAAAAGTGGACACTCATCAACAGGACATCCACAAACAAAAGTGCACACGCGGTCGCGGGACTCGTCGAGCCCAACTCCGGCATAGCGCATGATTCTCTCCGACTGGACTGTGATGATCCGGTCAATTTGACACCATTTTCTCGCAGTCTCCCCTGAGTGTCGCAGCGTGGGAGCACGGAGAAGCGTTCCGAGAAGCCCGACTGTTGGACTAACGCGGCCTTGGCCCACGATGTTGAACCTTCATCCTTCTCACACAAGACGCGTCTGTCTGTCAAACGCCGGCACTCAACACAACAGAGCCGAGTCTCGATTCGATACCATGGTTGGGCTGTGGGAACATTGGCACTCTCTCAAACAGGAGATGCTCCATAACGAAGATTGCACCGCGCGGTATGGTGGACCCGGGTCTCCTTTCGCGGATCCCTCCTGACATCCGACCTCCATACAAATACTCAACTTGCTCTCCTTTCAAATGCTGCTTTCCCTTTCTTCATCCCCAACTACACATTCATTCTTTACCTTTCATTCAATCAGATTTGCTCTGCCAAATCAGTCTTTCGTTAAACAACAAACAACTTCCAATACCCATCAAAATGCAGTCAATCTTCGCCATCGCCGGTGTTGTCGGCCTCGTCGCCGCCGCCGTGCCAGCTTCCTACCCAGTGTCCTCCGAGGCCGCTGCCGCTGCGCCAGCCTACGGTGCCTCTTCCGAGGAGGCCGCTGCCACCATGCCGGCCTACGTCGCGTCGTCGTCTGAGGAGGCCGCTGCCACCATTCCTGTGTACGCAAGCTCCACCCAGGAGGCTGCCGGAACCGCCCCTGCCTACACCAACGTGAGCATCAAGACCGAGTCTGCCGCCGCCACCGTCCCAGCATACACCTCGTACGAGCAGGTCACCGAGACCATCTCTACCAGCCACTACGTGACCGTCTGCCCCAAGCCAACCGCTCCAGCGACACTCGTCTTCAACACGAACACCGTTGTTGTCACCGAGGCCACCACTCTTACCATCACCGCTTGCGAGCACGGCTGCACTATCACCAAGACCGTCCCAGTCGTTCAGACCACCGAGCAGGCCGGAAAGGTCCCAACTCCCTACAACACCATCGTCAAGCCCGTGCCAACCAGCGAGGAGGCTTCCGCCAAGTCGCCACCAGCATACTCCAGCGCTGAGGTCAAGCCTGTCCCAGCCGCTTCTCCAGCCATCTCAACCCTCGAGGCTGCTGCCACCGTCTACCCTTCCAAGCCAGCTGCGCTCACCACTCTCGCCGTCCAGACCCAGAACACCACCACCAACGCCGTTCAGACCGCCCCAGCCAAGTATACTGGTGATGCCACCCGTGTCGGTGCCGGTGCTTTCGCCATGGTCGCTGCTCTCTTCGCCCTTTTGTAAATCAGGGATCGGAATTGAGATATGAGGGAGAGGAAACGATGTGAAGAACAACAGCATTTGCATGTGTAATACCCTGCCCTGATGGCATCTGTATTTAAAACTCGAACTAGGGCGTTATATCGGGAAGAACTGACGACGACATTGGCATCTTGGAGAGGACCATGTCTGGCACGGCTGACCACTCGGCGTGGCGATTGCCTGCGATCGAGCGCCATGTGGCTCCAGATTAATAGAGGGACTGCATTCAGTACATAGAACTTCAAATTCATGACTGATTAAAATCATAATGTTTCCACTTCTACCTCCAGTGATGAGGTCTATACCGCGACGTGTTTCGACTGAATCTTACTTCGTCAGCCTGAGACAAGCGCGGCTTTGATTCTCGAATGTCGTCTTTCTGGTTGCATTTATCCGGTACTAGGCTTGCAAGGCTCCGTACTTCCCCAGACTGTTGATAGAATAGGTCGCGGAAAAGAGGCTTTGGCAGACCGGCCAGAGAGCAAAGCAATCGTATTTCGGAGTCACGGAACACGTCCCTCGCATAGAATATGCAAGGCACGAACTCATCTCGGTTGTCGTCAGGCCGCGCCGCATCGGACTCGAGTACTGTATCTCTGCCGCGAAGGTTTGTCGCTTCCTATCAACTCCGGCATCCTAAGATATGCAGGGATAGTTCTACAGTGCTCGCTTAGGTATCGATTCGGATAGCTCACGTGGGCAAGACAACAGCAGCACATCTGCAATATGGCAAAGAGCTGATTGTCCATTCATCAACATGCAGACTCTGGTCTATACATTCGTTGTATAATCAGGCGAAGAATGTCTCACGTCTCCCCATCTCGAAGATGAAACCGCACGAGCTTCCCCAGCTTAGAATACCGATCGCTCGGGTTGCTATGGGTAACACATCACCAAACAAACGGCCTGATCACTCGAGGGACACGGACATTTGAGGTCTTCCAGACTTGACCGTGCGAGCGACGGACGAAACTATACTCGACAATGCAACACGATTTTTTCCTCAACCTCCTTTCCTACCTCGAATTCTCATGACCGCAACAGTCCTTCTTCATCCTCGCCGCGACCGTTATTGTTACCTATCATCCACACTGTCGCACGCGGACGACGAAGACAGGCGACAGTAGCAGAGTCAGCACCGCGGTGTGCATACAATCACAATGGCGGAGAACTACCAGATGTTGGAGGAGCTTGGGAGTAAGTTCGCGGGCCATGCCACTCCATTGCAACCACCGACTGACATCACACCACAGGCGGCTCCTTTGGAACAGTCTACCGCGCTCTGGACAAGACGACCGGCGAATATGTCGCCATCAAGCACATCGACCTCGAAGGCAGCGACGACGACATCCGCGAGATCCAACAAGAGATCTCCCTCCTCGCGACATGCAGCTCCGAATACGTCACCCGATACAAAACATCCTTCGTGCGCGGCGTCAAACTCTGGATAGTAATGGAGTACCTGGGCGGCGGTTCATGTTTGGACTTGTTGAAGCCCTTCTCAAAGGGCATGGACGAGAAGTACATCGCCGTCATCATGAAAGAGCTGTTGCATGGATTGGACTATCTACATACCACGGGCAAAATTCATCGCGACATCAAGGCGGCGAATATCTTGTTGTCGGAGTCGGGCCAGGTCAAGATTGCGGATTTCGGTGTTGCGGCACAGTTGACCAACATCAAGTCGCAACGATTGACATTCGTGGGCACACCGTTCTGGATGGCGCCCGAGGTCATTCAAGAAGCTGGATATGACTTTCGCGCGGACATCTGGAGTTTGGGAATCACGGCGATGGAAATGGCATTGGGAGAGCCGCCGCGCAGCGATGTGCATCCCATGAAGGTCTTATTTCTAATTCCGAAGGAGAAGCCACCACGGTTGGAGGGAAGTAGATTCAGCAGAGAGTTCAAAGACTTTGTCGCTCTGTGCTTGAACAAGGAGGCTGAGAAGCGACCGAGTGCGAAGTCATTGCTCAAGCACGCTTTCATCAAGAAGGCTGGCAAGACCGACGTTCTGCGAGATCTGTTGCGGATGGTGAAGAACCATGAGCAGGAGGGTATGGATCACGAGAAGGATACACGATATTACGAGGAGACTCTACGATCGATGCACCATGCACGGGAGGACGACGAGTGGGTGTTCGACACGGTCAGACCCAGTAGCAGTGCGCGCCCGCCGACGCTTGCAAGTTCGAACACAAAACGTCGAAAGCTGGAGCGTATTCCATCGGGTTCGAAAGTCGAAGAAGCCGCGGCAGCGATGGAGCAGATGAGTCTCGAGCATGCACCGCTGCATGGCTCAGTCAGACACACGCCGGGCAAAGAATCTTCCACCATTCGCACGCCCAAAGTGAGGAAGCAGGGCACACAACGCAAGGTGTCTGCCCTTACAGCCCGCAAGGTATCAGCAGGCATTGCTCACGCCTCACCGACGCCAAGACGAGTCAGCAGAAACGTATCTGGAGCAACACCTACAGCGAGAAGGATCAGCGAACAGCAGCCTCGCCAACCACTGGGTCTAGACATGTCGTTTGGCAACGGCGCTTCAACTGTGCGGCAATTCAAGCGTGTCAGCTCGGGCAACAGACCCTCGACGCCTCCTGCCCAGACCGGAACCTCACCAGCAGACAGCGTATTCGACAGTGACAGCGAGAACAAGCCTCCGGCAGTCGCCCTTCCACCCGTCCCTGCTGTCGCGGCGACCAAAGAGTCCATGCTCGGACGCCGATCCTTCGCAAAAGCCCTTGATCCCGCTTTCCAGGAAGCATATGCGGCCACGGCCGACCACGCCAAACGCGACGCCCTCGGCAAAGTAGCCGAAGCGTGGTCCAATCTCGACGAGCTGGACCCGGAAGGGGAACTCCTCCTTCTCAAAACTATCATGGACCGCATCCAATCCGACCCCAAACTCGCTAGTGCTCTGCTCCCGCAGCGGGTTGCGAACGCTCAGCTCGCTTCCCTCCGTGCTTCGTCCACCAAAAAGCGATCGACCATCGTTTCCGCCAACGAGATACAGGCCCGAGACCTCACGCCATCGACCTCTCCATCAAAGCAATCTACCCTCGTCGGCTCTCTCCGTTCTCCCAGCAAGCGAGACGCACAAACGCCGACCAGCCCCTCGAAGCTGGTTATGAACCCGCTCAACCCTCATCTTAGGAAGATGCGCTCGAGTCAGCAGTTGCAGGCTGATCGCGAGAAGGCGGCGGAGGAAGAGAGGTTGAGGATGGAGGATAAGATGCCTGGCGCGAAGGTCGAGCCGGGAATGGAGCATACGAATATGCTCGCGGATGTGCTTTACGGGAGGTGGACGGAGGGGTTGAGGGCGAGGTGGCCGTTGGCTTAGTGAGGTCAATGGAAGAAGAGCTTGCGAGGCAGAAACGAGGTGTGCTGCAATTGATTGACTGGCGTCCTGGCGTTTGACTTTTGCTGGCCTGCTTTGTCCAGGTCGGTCGTGCGAATACCCTTCTTGTACCCACTAATCGCATGCGCCCGACTCATCATCAGATAGACGATGCTGGCTGGCCTGCTTCATCCTACAGCATGCCGTCGGGCGCATATGTTCATTAAGCTTGCGATCGACCGTCAGAGGTACGCTGTAGATAGAAACGATAAATCAAAAGAAGTCTATGGAATGAACCATCTATTTCCCAATCTCCACACTTCCCTCCGGCACGCCTTTCGTGCTTCGCAACCTCCTCGAGAAGAAGTGCATGATCGGCAACATTTCATCGCGATTGCTGGGCATGGAGTCGCCTGGTTTACGATATCGCTTGACCTCTACGAAATCGAAGACACGCTTCAACTTGTCTTCTGCGGAGGATGTCACGGTTGATGCGTCTGAGCCCGCGCATACAAGGATGGGTGTTTTGCATTTGGGATCGAGAGAAGCGGGAGCTTCGGCGGGAAGGGGAGCGCCGATGCTGATGATGCCGCCAAGCTCGTTGGTGGGTGAGACTTGGTGCATTGCAACTGGAAGGGGTCAGTCAGCCTCACTCGACTATGTCAGGGCCGTACACATCACCGTACCAGCCAGGTTCAACGCCGCCATCCCTCCCTGCCCGAATCCAAAGATCATAATCTCCCTCAGCTGATAGCCACACTTCTCCACGAGCACATCATTGACAACCAGACTCTTCAGAATCTCCGTTGTCTGCTTGAACCCTGCATCAGCGTCGAGACCACCATTGCTGGAGTCGAACATGATCTCGTCTCCATAGTGGAAGCCGCCCAAGTCGAGCAGGTTTTGTGGACCTCGGATGGAGATGCAGCAGGTCTCCGGCAGGGCCATCTGCTTGCCCAGACTGGTAAAGGAGTCATGGTTGTCGCCGAGACCGTGCAGCAGGATGAGGATGTTGGTTGGAGGGTCGTCGTTGGGAGCTGCCGAATAGGGTCAGTCGGTGCCTTGAGGCTGTGCGAGGGACCATGATCGGAGTGGCTGAGAGAGCTGAGGTGGTGTTCCGATGGATGCGGTCTGGACTTACGCGGCACGATATTTAGCGCGATCTTGGACGGGAAGTTGGCTTGAGTGGGGAGTCGACCCATGATTGGTGTCCCAGGAGCTCAGGGGAGCTGTCTTGTATTGCGTGGTAGCTCTCAGCTGAGAAGAGTACGCAGAGCAGACTGCAGAGGTATGCGTGTCCTTCTGAACAAGGCTCTTGACTTGAATGGAGGTGTTGTAGAAGGTGCAGGCAGTTTGGTCGTCACGAGATTTTGTTGGCGTTCGCTGCAAGCTGAGCTCGCTCTTCACTTCCGAACCAAGCTTTCTTGGCAGAGGCTTGTGTATCTTCAGAAAAGCTTACGCGGCTTGCCGATCAGGGCGCTTCCACATGCGCTTTGAACTATCCAGCTGCGCTGATCAGTAGCTGAGCCGTCAACGCAAACCGCTTGACAAATGTTGCGACGCAAAGTCCCTCAACCAGGTTTATGCTCCTTTCCTGAACGAGCGAGATATGGCCACCGCCGGTCTCTCATTGTGGCACGCCCTGTTCGCGGTGCCATTGGCTAGACTGTTGGATCGGAAGCTGTGTCAAACGGCTCAGCTCAGCCCCGCCATCAATGTCAATGTCGCCATGAGGGGCATAAACACAGGGACAGACGTGACGACAGCTCAGTATTTAGTGATCCTCCTTTCCACCTGTCAGCATCTTCTCTTTCCTTCCACTCTTCTCTCCATACACAGCGGTCCTTCCCATCAACATCACATTGACCATCTGAAAACACTCTCAATCTCAACAACACCACGCAAACACAACCTTCAAGATGTTTGGTTTCGGTACGTGCGCTTCGCGAGGAGAGCTGTCCAATGCTATGGCTGACATCCTCCAGACGAAGCTCGTGACTCCTACAAGCAGACCTACGAGTCCGACAATAAGGCCGAATTCTCTCATGAGCTCCTCGCCGGTGGTGCCGCGTTCGCCGGTTTCAAGGCTTTCGAAGACCGCCAGCGCAATGAGGGTAAGGCTTCGCAACCCCTCAACACATTGGTCATAGACTGACACGATCTCTTTGCAGGCAAGCCAGTCAGCCACCAATTCGCCAAAGAGCTCCTCGCCGGTTTCGCCGGAGCTGAGGTCGACAAGCTCGCCGAGACCAAGGGTGCCGATTACATCGACCGCGAGAAGGCCAAGCGTCAGGCGAGGGAGCGCAGCGAGGAGCTGTACGACTCCCACTACGGCGGCCAGGACCAGTACGACCCAAACCAGGAGCCACCGAGACATGTGAAGGAGCACTTCGGCTGGTAAAGAGTACCGGAGGAAGTTGTTACGACAACATGAGAGATGCTAGCACCATAAAGGTGTAAGAGTAACTTCAATGGCGCTGAGACGAGTAGGCGATGGCTTTACACTCATGTAGTCGCGTCATGCATGATTACCACGATGTGCTTGCATCTTCCACTTCATGTGAATGACTTGAGCAGTGAGCGAGTGATAACTCGGCCTGAAGTGAACAGTGAGACTGAAGTGAAGACTGCAAGTGAGGCTGTAGAGGGGGGATCGAGGTGTGAGAGCTTTCGGGAAGTGAGGACCGAGTAAGAAGAGTGAGCAGAGTGAGCAGAGTGAGGAACTCACCTTCCGTCCAGTGATCGGCGCTAGCTTACTAAGCTGTTGTCGCCATTGAATGCCGGTGGTGATTTCTTCAAACAACACCTGCAGTTACCTTGATGGATAACAACACCGATTACTACTTGACCCACATCAACGCGTATCTCAGACATCAATAATACCTCACCGCTCGATCTTCTTGGAGTCCCTCAGACTCAAAAGCCGTTACTACCGCCGCGCTTGGCGCTTGTGAGTCCGGGCGCCATGGCGTATACCGACATCAAGAAAGACTCCCGAGATCAGGCAGGAAGGATTGCCGGCATTCTCAAGGAAAACAAGGAAGTCGTTTCCAATTTGGCAATGTATAGCAGGCGAAGTGGTAAAATACCAGACCAAGAATCAGACCAGTTCAAGCCCCTGTATGCTCGGCTAGATGTTTTACTTGCTTGGTTGGACCAGGAGGTGGAGATCAACTCCATCTTGAAGACAAAAGCGAGGCTGCAAGGTATTCTGGAAACTATATGTCGGAAGACGGACTTCCATTTCCCTGAAGCATATCGCAAGAAAGCTCAAGCTCTTTTCGAGAAGTGGGAGGGAGAGAACTGGGGCGCGCCCTCTGAAGCAGACGCGCGGGCGAAAGTCGAAATTGTTGGTGATGCAGATTTGGAAGATGCCGAGGAGGACGACGAGGGAAGGGTGGCGAAGAAGAGAAGGACAACTTCGATCTCCGCTACTAATACAGGCCGGGTGAAAATTTCACCGTCCGATCATCCGATCTGGGGTCGCGAGGGCATCATGCATGGCCTCGCTAGAAAGACAAATCCCGAGGGGCGCATTTCGACTGTCCTAAACCCCGAACTCAAACACAAGAAGAGGCCTTTCAATGTCTATGGACACAATGACCTTGAAGTAGGACAATGGTTTCCCAACCGACTGTCATCACTTTACCACGGAGCGCATGGGGCTTCCCAGGCTGGTATCTCCGGGGACACGAAGAATGGCGCGTACTCGATCGTCGTGAGCGGATCCTACGACGAGCTGGACCATGATCTGGGCGAGGTCTTATACTACTCCGGCTCCGGCAGCCATGAGAACGATGACCCCAAAAAGCACGCAGAATCGACCAATCAGACCCGAACTTTGCATGCGTCTCTTCGAACGCAGAGACCTGTCAGAGTGCTGCGAAACAGATCTGGCCATCGTTATGCTCCAACGGAGGGAATACGATACGATGGGCTATATGAGGTTGTCAGTATGCATCGACCGACGAATGCCAAGGGAGGTCTTTACGAACAGTTCCGTCTCGAAAGACTGCCATTGGACAAGAACAACGATGTACCCATCGAAGCTTGTGTTAGACGGCCGACGGGTCAAGAGGTCCGCGACTTCGGACGCATCAATGATGGCTATTGAGAACCGGATATATGGCATTCCGACCGGATTCACTGCAGCAATGAATTGACACAATCTGCGACAGAGGTAAGGGCTGAGCAGGCGTGCGTCGAAAGTGGCATCGACGCGTAGAGAGGACATTGCATCTTGCGGTTGGAAACGAGCTACGAGGACATGAGAACACGAGAAACGCATGTGATGACTGCAATGCATTGGCGTGACGATCACAGAAGTGAATGTGCTTGTGACAAAGCTCGAAAGCGGTGAATACTCAACTCACGACAGATCACACCACATACGACCCTATTCACAAGACAATTGCGTAGGCGCCGTGCGCCGGTGTCTCGTCGGCATGCAAGTCCCACTTCTACGGCGATTTGGTTGTTCCATCGTGCAATGTATGGGGTGATGGCGCCATACGTGCAGGGGGAGAAGACTTCTTCCGGACATTTCAACGTCAACGCGAAGCATCAAGAACATACTTAAGATTCGGTTGTCTGCGTAATAATGGTCAAAGGGATGTCGTCTTTGGTATGCCAAAATCTTAGCGGGTGAAACTCACAAACAGCACATTCTGCGCAGCAACATCTCGGTCATCGTGCAAGGGTTGCACTATTCACCTTTCCGAATTGTAATCATCAGCTCCGTGATTGGCCGATCTGAATCTATCACAAGACAGACCATTCTTGATCCGTATACACGACCTTGGTGAATCGGAAAAGCACTAAAACACCTCAACATCCTGGAAAAGACAACAAAGTCTCTCTCTCTTACATTCCGCTCCAACAACATCAACAAAGAAACGATCAATTATCCCATTCAAACCACCAACATGGCTCTCACGCAAGCTTTACGATACGCTTCAACGCACGTCGCCTCAACTGGAAGACAGAACCTCGTGGGCACCGCCACGGCCGTCACTTACTGGTGCGCGGTCGTTAGTGCTCCTCTCGCCGGAGCATATGTCATCAGCCAGAACGCCAGCCAAGACAAACGTTTTGCGAACCTGTAAGTCAATCGAACTGGAAAATGCCACGCTTTGGTACTGACGCCGTTGTTGTAGCCGCCCACTCAGTTTCCGCGATTGCCTTCCAAGCTCGTCACTCGACGACTACGCTGGCGCCTTTGCCCGGCCAAAAGTGAACAAGAGCTGAAGAGTTGAGGAGCGTCGACGGCATTTTCTTTGGTTCGACATATATCCACGAGCATGAGCAGAGGTCGGGCATTGGAGTGGCGTTTTGATTGGCATTTCGCAAACACGGCAAAGGCATGGTGTCTGCGATGAGCGGAGTTTCTTGAACCGAACACGGCAATGGCCTAGTGTATGCGAAGAGCGGAGTTTCTTGTTCTGCGTGGAGATTCGCAGTGGGCGCGAGTGGCCCGAGCATGTTGAGTACACATACCTGCAGGCGTTCCCCGCCTATCTCAAAGGGCCATTGGGAGCCTTTCGTCCAAAACCAGAACCTTGTATCTTCATCCCATGCATATCGTTACATGTCTGTCCATCACCCAGGTCTCTTGTAGTCTCTCGCCTCGTCCAGCTCTTTGCACGAAATCGCTAAAATGCCTCAATACCATCCAAACGCGAATACTGTCCATCATCAACTGAACCGATCGCCCTTCTTTGACCTGAACGGCGCCGCAGCCTCGTATTTGCCTCTCACAGGCTCCTCCACATGATCCACCGGCGCCGGGTCGTTCGCTGCCTCTCGACTGGGTGATGGGTGGTCTCCTTTTGCCGCTCGTTTCGACGCCGCCTTGTCGCCGAGTGCTCGGTTGCGAGTCATCGCTTCTTGTACTCGTAGTCGCTCTGCGTTTTGTCGTCGTTCCTCTTCGGCTCGTGCTCGCTCTTCTCGATCGGAGTTGATGCTTCGTTTCGCGAAATAGTAGGATCCCCCTCCGGCGACGATGAGCACGCCCCAGCCGTAGCCTACTGATCGTACCTGCGGGATATATTAGATGTGAATAACAATTGAAGGCGGAAGCTGCGAACAGTATTCATTGCGATGTCAAGCTTCAGCTCAGACAACTTGTGAAATAGAAAGTCGAAGACAGAGTGCTTTGGAGGACTCTTGGTAGACAAGTATTCGTAGACAGTTGAGAGCGAAGTGGTTGGATGGAGTTCGAGAATCGAGATGTCGTTGATGAGCACACGTGAAAGGCCTCCGGCAGAGAGCCGCCGATCGCACTTCGCTCCGCGATTCCACATGTTCCGGCTCTCTCCACCGAGCCGCCTACCGTCACTACACTTCTTAGTCATCTTGCTATCCGTGATTCTGGATACGATCAACACCTTCAACTTCAGTCTTCCTCCTGTCACCAACTCTGGCCGCGTATCGACTCCCCTCACCACCGACTCGCCATCATGGCGCCCAAACGAAAAGCGGCGCCTGCGAATGGCAGATCCTCAAAGCGAGTGGCCTCCGGCGTGAGCACGCCTGTGAGCGTCATCAGCGATGATGATTACTCTGGCAGCGACGACTTCGACGAAGACGATGAGACTGCGAGCGGAACGAGCGGGAGGAAGGCGCCCGTAGCTACGAAGCTGGACAATGTCGTGAAGCGATACCAGCCTTCGACTTACAAGAAGGCGGAGGGAGCACGGGCAAATGGTGATGCGGCGAGCCACCTCTTCAGGCCGACGCGAGACTTCTTCAACGAATCTCTCAAAGCAGACCATCACCTTCGGCCGCTATGGATAGATCCCCAGAATGGCAAAGTAGTTCTCGAGACGTTTGCGCCGAGTTTCAAGCAGGCCCAGAACTTCTTGATCAACATCGCGGAGCCACAGAGCAGGACCACGAATATGCACGAATACACGATCAGCCCACACAGCTTGTTCGCTGCCGTATCAGTCGGTCTGACAGAGCAGGACATCATCCGAGATCTGGAGCTCTTCTCAAAGACAAAGGTGCCACAAAACATTATAGATTTCGTGCATGAAGTCACTCAATCGTTTGGGAAGGTGAGACTGGTGCTGAAGCACAACAAGTACTTCATCGAGAGTAATGATGCCTCGGTCTTGCAAATGCTGCTCCGCGATCCCGTCATCAGCGGATGTCGCGTGGAGGAGTCGGAGGAGCTGGTGACGGAGAAGGCAGCAAAAATGGGCGGCCTCATCATTCCAGGGACGAAAGACGCAGCCGGTGTGAAAGAGGCGCAGGCACAGGTGGAGGCGAATCAAAGACGGGATGATGATAACGAGGACTCAGACGACGAGTACGGAGGCCGGGACGCAGAGAAGACGATGACTGAATTCTTGAGGGAAGAAGAGGAAGACGATGAGCTGGATCAAGTTCATTCGTTTGAGATTGACGGACAGAAGATTCAGCTCGTTCAAGAGCACTGCAACGTAAAGCTGAATTTACCACTCACCGAAGAGTACGACTTTCGCGCGGACGACATCAATGCAACACTCGACATTGATCTTCGACCGAACGTTCAAATTCGATACTACCAGGAGCATGCACTTAGCAAGATGTTTGGAAATGGACGTGCAAGGAGTGGTATCATTGTGCTGCCATGTGGCGCTGGCAAGACGTTGGTCGGCATCACTGCGGCGTGTACCGTCAAGAAGAGTGCGATTGTGCTCTGCACCAGCGCCATGAGTGCAGTGCAGTGGAAAGAAGAGTTCAAGAAGTGGTCCAACATCAACCCTGAGGACATTGCAATCTTCACCAGTGGTGAGAAGGAGAAGCTCAACCACAAGGCTGGTGTCATCATTTGCACCTACAGTATGGTCACACAAAACACACGACGTGCGCACGACAGCAAGCAAGTCATGGACTTTATCACCTCTCGCGAATGGGGTTTGATGGTTCTTGATGAGGTGCACGTCGTTCCGGCTGACATGTTCCGACGTGTCACTGAGCGCATCAAGACACACTCGAAGCTTGGATTGACCGCTACGTTGCTACGAGAAGACGACAAGATCAAGGATCTGAACTTCCTGATCGGACCGAAGCTTTATGAGGCCAACTGGCTGCAGCTCAGTGAAGAAGGCCACATCGCTCGAGTGCAATGTGCTGAGGTGTGGTGCCCGATGACGACCGAGTTCTACAGCGAGTACCTCCAGGCCAAGACCACGAATAAGCGCAGTCTGCTGTCGACGATGAACCCGCGCAAGTACCAGGCATGTCAGTTCTTGATCGATTTCCACGAGCGCAGAGGCGACAAGGTGATAGTGTTTTCCGACAACGTTTACGCACTGGAGAAGTATGCTACTGGTATGACGAAGCCCTACATCTACGGCGACACTAGCCAGCGAGAACGCGAAGTCGTACTGCAGAACTTCCAGCAAAACGATGCTGTCTCCACGGTCTTCCTCTCGAAGATTGGTGACACTTCGCTGGACCTGCCGGAGGCCACTTGTTTGATTCAAATTTCCTCTCACTACGGTTCTCGTCGTCAAGAAGCTCAGCGACTCGGCAGGATTCTCCGAGCAAAAAGACGCAACGATGAAGGCTTCAATGCCTTCTTCTACAGTCTTGTGAGCAAAGACACGAATGAAATGTACTACTCGTCGAAACGTCAGGCATTCCTCGTCGACCAGGGCTACGCCTTCAAGGTCATCACGCATTTGAACGGCATCGACCGCATGCCAAACCTGGCCTTCAATACACAGAACGAGCGCATGACGCTTCTGCAGGACGTTCTGATTCAGTCTGACACCACTGGTGGAGTAGAGGACATTCAAGACGACCTCTTCAGCGACAAGAACCAAGCTCGGCAAAAGAAGAAGGGCAGCGGTGTCCGCAGACAAGCAGGCACTCTTTCTTCGCTCGCTGGTGGTGAAGACATGGCGTATATGGAATACTCGAAGAATAATGCGAACAAGGCGCTCGCGAAGCCTCGCAATGCATTCTTCAAGAAGGAGGATAGGTTTAAGGAGAGGAGGAAGAAGCAGCAGCAAGGACTGTTGGAGTGATGGTGGTGTATTCTTAATTGGCGTTCAAATGGCTCGGTGGGCGAATAGAACCACGATAGGGGATGTATAACTGGATCGCGGATGGGAACAGCGGCGTTCATTGCATGGTCTCAAGTCTTCCACGACCTGAGCAGCTCATTATCAAAATTCAAGTCAATTTCGACTATTCTGTGAGTGCGTCGTGAAAGGCGGTACCTTTCCACTTCCTTCTGGCTGTCCCAATAGTTTGAGTATATATTACCAGGTTACCATATCCATCCACCCTCAGCTTCGAGCTCAGAACTTCCCAGCTCCGCCATCAGTACCACAGTACTGAGCTCTAAGCTACCGAGAAAGTATGGCGAGCCGATTCATAAAGCAGCGCCCGCTCCTCGCACATTTCCCAAAAGAAATTCCGCTTCGCAAGTTTTCAACCCTCCACTCTCCCGACCACCATGTGCGAAGCCAACACGAACAGGCGCGGTGTCGCATTCTCCACCTGGGAGGAACTGGACGCTCACATGGCCGAGTCCGCCGCCAGAGCACGCGCTGTCGAGCGTGAATTGAGGGACGCCCAAGACCTTCTCAACCACGCTGAAGGCCACCGCAACGATGCTGAAGTCCGCCGCAACGACGCCGAGAACAGGCTGGACAATGCCGAGGGCAGGCTGAACAACGCCAGTCCCAGCGCGAGCCAGCGCGCAGAAGGCTCTCTCTACGATACCGCTTCGGAGGGTTCCCCGGGCCCAGAGCGCCATCCACCAGCCTACACCGCCGGCGGCTTCGTCCAAGCTCCGCCACCAGCCTACACCCCCGATCCTCTCGGCCGATTCGACGACATCAATGGCACGACGGCCAACAGCGGGCGCAGATCCCGCAGACGCGGAGTCGCGGACACTATCGCGGAGATTTACCGTGCTGCTGCCAACGACGCGCGGGCCCGTCTCCGCGATCTCGAAGCTGCGGCGCCTCGGAGGGCAACCACATCGCAGCACACGACCACGACGGCTGTGGTGATGACGACTCCCAGAGCGAGAGTGTTTGCAAGGCCTCAGCAGGTGCTGTTGATCGTGATTTTGATTTTCGCATTTCTTCCGTCGATTATGTTGGCGTGGTACTACCGCTGGTAATGGCAGGGGGATTTGGTGAAGATGACTGAGGGATAGAGATGGAATGGGGAGATTGATGAGTATAGGTGGGATGGATGGATTTTTGGTGGGATATGGGTGGGATTCCAGCTTCCATTGGCTTTGTGACTCGGTCCGATGGTAGTCGCTGAAAGCTTATGAATCTTTGGTAGCCATGTCTCGTTTAGGGCATGTACTTGTATCGCAGTGGTTCCCCGACTTTGGGCATTCATGTCTCGCGGTATGAAGTCACACCCGGACGGTGCTCAGCGTATTCATGGACAGCTTCCGGGAACTGGATCTGCCAGCAGTCGACTGCGATCAGGTGCAGCAATTCGCTCCGAAGAAGTCGGGTCGACTGTCAATGCCTTTCCACGTTCAGTCCCAGTCATCCTCGTTCTCGTCAACATCCTCGACTTGCTTGCGTGCTCGAGCTCTCCGGTCGTCGTCATCCGTCATCTTGGGCCGTAATAGCACACCACTCGCGAGCAGGCGAGCCTCCAATTCGCTGGTCGTGAACGAATCCGGCTTCCACCCAATGCCTTCAAACCCAATGATCCGGTCTGAGCTGACGCCATCCTTGAAAGTGAGGACGCAAGGCAAGACCTTGACATTCAGCTTGACGACCAGGAACGGTGCATTCTCCACGTTGATGTTGACGAATCTTGTGTCGAAATGCTTCTCGGCCAGGACTTTCAATTTCTCGTCCATGATACGGCAGCGATTGAAGTCCGGTTTCATGAAATGTACCACGCAGAGTTTTGTTGAAGTCGTGATGTCCATGAGTTGCTTTTCGTCCTTGATCTCCATGTATGTGCCGTGGAGCGTCTCCTTCATCAGCTTCGCACGGGACACTTCAGCATGGAGTTGTTCGAGGCGCTTCTCTCTGAGAGCGGAAAAGGCTCCATCATCGTCTTCTTCCAGCTCGGCGATCAACGCGTCTTCGTCGTCTGAGTCGTGCTCTGTATGCCGACTGTCCAGTACTTGGGCAACTCTGGGATCGATGGAGGCCATGTTGTGGTGTGAATGGTCAATGGCCGCAGAAGCACGTGAGATGGAACGCGTGAAGTGGTTGAAGAAAGTCGTTTCGCAGCGTTCGCACCGCGTTGCGCCACAGCCGCTCCGAAAGTGCAAGCGAGCTGGAACGGGAAAGGTTCGTCAAGGGTCGAAGCAGGGGTCAACGACGACTTATTATGAGATGTCTTCGCAAAGGACTTCTGTTACCTCCTAGTCTGAAAGAGGGAGACTTTGTTCACGGCATATCTGTCTTGGGTCTACACGGCAATTGTCCAACTTCTCGTCGTTACGGCACTGCAATGAACCCTTTTTGAGACATCCCGAATGAAAAGCTGTATTTTCGGGACGACATCTAGTGGCGCCTCAACCCAAAGAGTTCGAGGCGCAAAGGATCGGCACGAACGAACGTGGCCCTCCGAAAGTCTGTAAATTTGAAGTCCGCTCCGCGTCCTCGGCTTTCATCCCTATCACACACCTCGATAATAACCTGTACTATCACTCGACTTCGCCTACAACCACCACCGCTTCCAACCGACGCCGCGATTCGCGCGTATATTCGCCCACCACGACGACCTTTGTTGGAGTTTCCAACACGCTCGGATCCAGTCGAACGTGGGATAAGCCATCGCCCCTGTCGCGACCCTCCTCCAACGCGACCTCGCCGCAGACCTCGTGGTCTTCACATCCCGAACAGAAAGAGAAGGACAAGTTCGCTGCTGAATTTGGCGACACTCTCGCTCCGCCCCGCGAATACTTCCAGGACGCACGCAAGTCTGCGCCATCATCGCACAGAATGTCTTCTCCAACGGTGAATCTCAACAGCCCGGTGCTGTCCATCTTTGCGTACTGCGGCAGCAGTATCCTCATGACAGTGTCGAACAAATTCTGTGTCAACGGTACAGGATGGAACCTCAGCTTCTTCCTTTTGGCTGTTCAGGTAGGCGCACATTGGCATACTCCTCCAGAGGACGGGATGCTGACCTCAGTAGTCTATTGTGTGCATAATAGCCATCTCGACCGGCAAGGCCATGGGTGTCATCAACTACCGGGACTACAACACCGACGAGGCGAAAAAGTGGTTCCCAGTCTCCCTCCTCCTGGTCGGCATGATCTACACCTCGCTCCAGGCCCTGCAATTCCTCAGCATTCCCGTCTACACCATCTTCAAGAACTTGACCATCATCCTGATCGCATACGGTGAGGTGCTCTGGTTCGGAGGTTCCGTCTCTGGAATGGCATTGCTGAGCTTTGGTCTCATGGTTGCGAGCAGCATCATCGCTGCGTGGGCGGACATCAGCCACGCCCTCGCATCGTATGGAGGTGATGCCCTGGTTGGCGAGGCTGCGGAGAAGGTGGCGACGTTGAATAAGGGATACGTGTGGATGGCCATGAACTGCTTCTGCTCGGCTGGCTACGTGCTCGGCATGCGCAAACGGATCAAGCTCACCAACTTCAAGGACTTTGACAGTGAGTTGATATAAACCCTGCGGCGTGAAGTACTGATTTGCTAACATGCGTCCAGCCATGTACTACAACAACCTCCTCTCGATCCCAGTTCTTCTCATCTGCTCCATCTGCCTCGAAGACTGGTCCTCTGCCAATCTTGCAGTCAACTTCCCACAGGATCGCCAGGGCTGGATGGTTGCTGCCATGATCTTCACCGGTCTCAGCAGCATCTTCATCTCCTACACCAGCGCCTGGTGTGTGCGTGTTACCTCATCCACGACGTACTCTATGGTTGGTGCTCTGAACAAGCTTCCAATCGCCATCAGTGGACTGGTCTTCTTCGACGCACCCGTCACCCTCGCAAGTGTGTCCGCCATCTTCGTTGGATTCGTTTCTGGAATTGTCTACGCACTGGCAAAGGTTTGGTCGAGCAAGGAGAAGGACGCAAAGACATCGCTGCCCATGACCACTACCACCACTAGCGCAAGCCAGCAAAGTATGCGCGATGGACTGAAAAACTGAGCAAGCATGATATTGGTCATTGTGGATCTTATGGAGTTGGGAGTTGAGAGGCTGGCCAGACATGCAGATCGGCAACGTGAAGGTGTGCTGGGTCGGTTGACGATTCGATGGACACGCTGGAGTTCCGGCACAGCATCCAGATGGAGCTCGTGGGCACATCATGGAGACGGGATAGAGGCGCAAAAGAAGACGTTGTCGGTCGTTTGAGCGGCATAGTGGGTGTATTGGGACTCTGTGGCTCGAGGGAGCAGGTATGTGCGTTTCTGTACGATTTTATCTTCACTGTCTATTATGGGATATCAAGACTGTAAATGACATGTTCTCCCCGATTTTGTGCATGAGAGTGGGGTGAATCAGAATGTTGAGACGTTTCCTCGCCCTTCACTCTGACGATCCATTGTGCAGCGTTTGTCGTCCGTTGAAGTCTTCGAATTTCCACGGTCACAATCAACCTTTCACGCACACCACCACGCACACCACCACGCTCACAATTTGAAGTCACCATCACAAGCCGAATTGAATTTTACAAATCACGTTCAGCATCACCATCACTGTCACGGGCAAGACTTCAGCATCATCACAAGCACGACCATCACCTTCACGAGCCGATCTCACCACCACCACACGACCTCACCACCACCTCTTCGACACCTGAATGTAAGTATCGCTTGTGAGTTCTTGCCATCACTTTCATCGCATTGCATTTCTTTTCGTCTTTCAGCGGCCGCGGCAGCAGCAGCAGCAACGTGATACCGTGCAATTGGCAAGCAGCCTCGTGAAAGTGATGACCATTGAATGAACACGTGCTGTAACATCTGACACAGCCCGCAAACATGGACTTCAGCAGCACCAACAACAGCACCAAGCGCAAGGTACGCTCTCACTCCTCCCTCCTCCCCTTTCGCACGAGCATGCTTATCAACAATCACAGGCCAGCACCGCGCCCACCCCGCAGCGCCCGTCCAAGCTCGTGAAGTTGCCGGTGAGCGTCCCCGCCACCGCCCTCACCACCATCACCACCGCTCCCGCTCCTGCCGCCAAGAAGCACGTGAAGAAGGAGAAGAAGGAGAAGAAGGAGAAGGAGGCCGCGCCGGCGGTGCGCGTGCCAAAGGAGGTGAACGCGGTGATCGGCGACCCGGTCAAGCTCCCGCGCGTGATCCCGGCGGCGACGCTGCTGAGAGGGCTCCAGCAGCTCTACCAGGACGAGGCCGGCGTGTGGCAGAGGAAGAAGAGGATTGTGACGGCGGCGGGAGAGGTGATGTTTTTGTCGGAGAGAGAGGAGAGTGCGGCGGAGACTTTGGCGAGCTTGTTTGAGGGGAAGTGAGGGGAAGTTGGGGTGCTTTTTGCTTGTGAGAGAGGGAGATGGGAGAGATTTGCTTCTGAGGGAGAGTTGGAGGAGGAGGAGAGACTGTTTTTTTGCATGTGATGGACGGAGTGAGTTTGGAGGCGTTTCGGCTTGGCATATGCCAAAAGAAGACCGACCATAGCGAGGCGGGAGAAATGACACTTGGTGAGAGAGAGTTCAACTTGCTCAGCGTGATCCCAGTTCCCGTCAAAGTCGTCGCGTCAGGAATGATGCAGTCTTACCTTGGATCGCGATCTCCAGGGGGTGAACATGGTTCCTAACCTGCTGTGAAGGAAGGTCGATCTCCGGGAAGTGGCCTCTGAACCATGCCTTCGGCGAGAGCAATGGTCGTCGCAATCGCAACTGCATCGAGGAAGGATATAGCGAATGAAGTGTCCGTCTGCGCGCACCACCCGCGGACGTTCTCCACCTACCCCTGGTCGGGTCTCTTTGCAGTGATCGAGAGCGAAGTCACAAATCTGGAGAATTGTGCCTCACTCGCGGCTCGTCCCGCTCGGAGCGCTGACCTCACAGTCTCGATCAACACCATCGTATCGTCGCAGCAGAGTCGCTCCGCTAAATACATACACGGACTGGCGCCGCTACAACATTCTGGCCCCTCTTCTTATACTCGATCTCTGCTGACTGCCGGACTGTCAATACCTTTTGCGACTCACCTCCTCCGCCGCACGTCCCCCGCGACAGCTTCCTCGACTCGACCGACTGTTTCGCAAGTTCTTTCGTCATTTGCGACACGGAAAACCAGCACCACGCGAAGACAGGCCTTTCTTTCACCTTTCCTCGAACGATTGATTGCGCGCGACACCCAAACGAGACTTTTCCCGCGGAACAATCGGGTCTGAGTCAACACGCATACACAATTTATTGTGCCTTTGTGGTTGCACAATGCCCTGCGCGTAGAACGTGCAGCCAAGTTCCAGCCTAGCCCAGCGAAGGAACACAACAACACCCAAGGAAACACGCTGTACATAACACCTCTGCGCCGGTTTACGACTCTCCATTCGACACCATTCGCTTCTGTTCAATCCTTCTTGAGAGAGTCAACTCAGTTGCGTAAGAGATCTGTGAGAAGGACGGCCCTCTACAGCACCACTTTCCGAAACAGCCTCCCGCCCATAGCGGAGACCTGCAGTTTGCGTTCCTCACACCGACTCTATCACCATGCAACAAACCGCAGCAACCCGCAAGCGCCCCGCGCCAGGCACATCACCACTGGCCCAACAGGCAATACAGCCTCCGCAACCGTCCTTTCAAGATGCATCCTTGACATATGGTCAAGACTTCACAAACGGCTTTGGCGACTTCAACACCACCTTCACACCCGACCAGTCCTTCAACGATCCAACAGTCTTTACAAACGATAACCTCTTCGCCGAGCTGACCACTCCTCCACATCCCACATACAACACAAACGTCATACAAACTCCCTCGACAGACTTGGTCCGACGGTCACGCAACACACAGCTCGCAGCACATCCCGGGCAAGAGCAATGGAATGGTGGAACAATGGGTGGCGCAACGACTGGGCAAAATGAAGAGGAGGATGAGGAGACTCTCAACATGAAGGTCGCCATGGCAAAGAAGGATGCGCAAGGGAAGAGGAAGTCCATCCCACCTTTCGTGCAGAAATTGAGCAGCTTTCTCGACCAAAATCATACTAATCTCATCCGATGGTCGGACGATGGGCGATCATTCATTGTACTCGACGAGGACGAGTTCGCCAGGAAGCTCATCCCGGAACTCTTCAAACACAACAACTACGCATCGTTCGTTCGCCAGCTCAACATGTACGGCTTCCACAAGACGGTCAACATTCACGACGGATCACTGCGCCAGTCCGAAAAGGCACAACAAGGGAGGAAACCGCCGAGCATGTACTCACATCCATACTTTCGCAAGAATCGGCCGGATCTTTTGTGGCTGATTCAGAAGCCGACTGGCAAGGCGAATGCGAAGCGCAAGCGAGAGGGCTATGACAGTGACGATGAGAGACAATTCTCGCCTGGTCCAGAAGGCAGACCTTCGGGAGAGTTGGGACCTGCTGCCGGTCAAGATGTTGCGCTGCCGAGGAATGAATTGGCTTCTATGCGACAAGAGTTGAAGAAGCTCCAACAGCAGCAGGGATTGATTTCGAGGATGATTGCACAGTTGAAGGAGCAGAATGAGCAATTCTACCGACAAGCGACTGCATTCCAGGCCCTTCACGACCGCCACGAGAACTCCATCAACGCGATTCTCACCTTCCTTGCGACGTTCTACAACCGCAGCGTTGAAGGTCATCAAGGCCAGGGTATGATGTTTGGCAATAATGGTCAAAGCAACCAGCAACAGCATGGCAGCGTGGTGGAAGAGTTCATCGATACGGCAATCGACGGCAATGCTGACTTCCAACAATATGCCAAGAAACCCCAACTGCTCCTGACAAACGCATCGAATTCGCCCAATCTTGGTATCGGCAGTGCGTCAACGCAACCAAGCTCCGCCAGACAATCCATCAGTCCACCAGGAGGCGGCTCTCCGAAGAAGCGAGACAGTCCAGCAAGCGCCGCTCCTCTGATCGCGAAGAATGGCCAAAATACTGGCAGTCCGGCCATCAAAACTGATGCACCGACTCCAGTCGCCGTTCCCAACGACAACGACAATTTGACGAGCTTCCTAGACGATATCAACGCCTCCAGTTCTAACGACCCAAATGCCTACAGTTTTACTCCCGCCCACCACTTCGGCGCCAGCAACAATGCTCAGCAGACCCGTGATGATGTCCTGACCATGCTCAACGATGTCACGAACAGTACCTCCGGCAAGTCTCCCGCCGCAGCAGGTCTAGAGCAAGTCGCCAAAAACGACGAACAAATCCAACTCCTCGATCGCGCGCAAAAGCATGTCGCTGGTAGCATCAACGGCCTCGAGCGCAAGCTCTCCCATATCTCCTCTCTCTCGCCTGGACCAGGTCTGACGTATGGCACGGACGAGAACTACGATCCATTCAGCACCGACTTTGGCTCGACGGGTAATGATTTTAGTAACCAAAATTTCGACGAGCTCATCAACCTCGACTCGAATAATGACTACGACTTCCTCAATGACCCGCTGTACAATCCTGCAGTCGCCACTGGCGACAACGCTCAGCTGGACGCTGGCGCGGACATGTTCTCGGCGGGTGACGGTCTGGGAATGGAGAATACGCAGCTGGGAGCGGATCCGTTCGGCACTGAGAATGGCAGAGTCGAGAGTCTGGCGAGCAGCAAATCGAATACGCCTTCTCAGGTGCCTGCTGAGACTCCGACTGAGGAGAGCAGCACAGGGGAATTGACGAGTTCGGCAAATAAGCGGCAGAGGAGAGAGTAGACAGCTCGCTTTGGAGTGTTCTCGTGGGGTGAGGGTTTCTGATAGATGGCGTTCAGGAAGGAAGGACACTTCTACACTTTATGAGCTTACGACATGCTCCGATGGAGGGCGAAGATTCGGGGAGCAATACTGGCGCTTGATGGCACGGCTGGAGTCAAGAGAGATAATGGCACAGCTGGAGTCGAGAGAGACAATGGTACGGCTGGAGTCGAGAGAGACAATGGTACGGCTTGGAGTCAAGAGAGAAAGTCTGGTCTGCAATATCTTCCGAGAGGTCTTGTCGTCAAATCGACATCTCTCGCCCAGGACGAAGCGAACTGGAGGAATGGAGAAGAGATAGATACCCCTTATGTCATGTCACAAATTGGAAGTGATGAATTCTGCGCTCGGGTTGGGTTTGTTGTTTCTTCGTGAGTCGGTTGGTGCTTTCTTTGGAGCTGACAATGCTGACGCCATCTGTGACCTCGAACGCTGAACTGAACTTCTTCTTAGTCTTCTGAAATGTCAATTTCGATCACGACACCACTGCAAAGTCTGGAGCGAAGTAAGAGCGCCGCGCACTTGAAGAGCTTCTTGGCAGTTGCTATTGTACATCACAAGGGAATGAAGAGGCAAATTGCTAGACTCTGAACGCATCGGAATACCGTACTCTGAACGCATGGGAATACCGTCCGCTTTTGCAAGGCAGGGGCATCTTCAGGCCTCGAATGGACTGATCTCCTGGTACACAATCCTTACACCTCAATTCGGGCTCGCATAATGAGCACTCCGATGCGCCGCCACGCTGTGACCAGCCTGTGGAGGCTTTACAATTTCCAGTGCTGACCGTCCGAACCCGGTCAGAGGATAAAGGCCGTTGCGATGGGGAGATCCACCGATCGAGGCCTGTACCTGTTAGATGCTTCTGCCTTGCAGCAACGGAAGGCACTTTGAGTGAGCGCATCGGACGGATCACTGCTGGTGGGCGTGCGAGGTATGCACTTACATGCTCAGGAGGCACGCCAGGGCCGGATTGGCAGTCAATCTTTGGACAAGGACCGAAGGGTGATTCGTCCGATGCAATTCCATCTCGTCATTATTACTGACACTTTCGCTCCGTACAGCTCCTTTCCCTCCCTGGCACGATGCAAAGTCCTCCGTCCCCCAAGTCCACACAGCTCCCTCAAGGAGATCTCCACAGGAAAGACCCATCGTCGAAGTTTCTGGTCTAACCAACATGCGGGTGGCACGACCTTCCTCTCTTTTCGTTGATGCATTGCTGACTAGTAAAAGCTCGTTAGCTTCCCTGTGAGGACCAACAATCACACGGTTCTGAAAATTACTGCTTGTTGCAGCGACCCGACCAAAAGTTTCCGTTGGTGCCTTCGCTGCCGCAGGTCACCTTGCAAGCCGAGTCTTCAGCCCCATCGCAGTGCTCGTCGAATTTGGCGCCGTCGCACTGGCATGGTTCGACGACGTGGCCGGTGTATCCTGACGTGGCGGCGTTCACGTTTGGGTCGGCGGCGGGTGTGGCCAGGACTGTGGCCGTGAAGAGAGCCAAGGCGAGGGTGAGGAGTTTCATGGTTGATGATGACGTTTGAAGTGTGCTTTGGTGTCGTCGAGTGGGTGAAGTTTTAGAGGGCAGAGAAAGACAAGATGGCGGCTGGGGACTTGTAACGGGCCGCCCGCCAAGTCAGGACCAGGAGGAGTTCGCCGGAATGTAATTCTTGGGAGCATCCAGGATTCATCCTTTCGGACTTCGCAGGGATCCTGGAAGCAATACACATGAGCGAATGTGTGTGCACGCTGGAGGCCGGCTCTCAAGAGACTCGAGGCTGGAGCCAGGAATGCGTGGTGACGAAAAGGGACATGGGCGAGTGCTAGAATGAGGCAGGTTCGGCTTTCGGCTCTCCCACGCACAGCCACCGGAGATACTCGCTCCGACGCGCACGGACGATTTAAGGTGCACAATTGTCGAATTTCGTCGGCACGAGTACGCTCCTAGCGCGCGTGTGAGAGGAATCGACTATATCGCTAGTAGATACGGTTTTCGACGCTTATAACGCTTATAAAGGTGTTATTAGTGTTGTTAGTATTGTGTCTATCCGTCTATTTATAATATCTACGTTATTTACCGTTGTGCCTACGTTCACTATCCTTTAGTGCCTCTACCGCTACTACTATATTATCTAATTTAATCCTCTTACTAGTATTATTATTTACTAATAAAGGGGCTAGTGCTAGTGTTTACGTTAGAGCCTAAGAGCGTAGCACTACGATCTTCTACTCGGCGTAATAGCTGCTTAGCGGCGTGTTGTTGTCTAGCGTAGCTATAGTAGTAATATAAGGACGTTGCGGTAGTAGTAGTAGAATCTTCTATAAAGGATAAGAAGCTACTATCTTAGTAATAAGCTAATTAACCGTCTTACGGTTAAATAGAGCGGTTGCCTTCTATAGTTGCGTAAGCTAATACTCTATAACAATATCCTTTAATCTAGGCACTAAATTAAGATACTCGTCGTCGTTAAGAGCGTAATAGCGCTTACGGACTACTTATATTACCTCCTTTATTATTGCCGTATAACGGCTAATGCTAGTTGTCTCCTTATTATCCTTATTATCTACTAGCACGCGGCTACTCTTAAAATATACCTCCTAGCTGCTCTCTTCCTACTCTTACGTCTAGTAGTCGTAGTCCTTTATAGTAAGGTTATTATAGAGTAGGTAGTAGCTCTAGATATAGCGGCAGATAAGGAGGTATTTAAGGTAGAAGGCGTAGGTGCATCGATTTGGAGGGCAATTACTATCTTTATTAGTAGCTCTAACGAGAGCGTCCTACTTACTTTAAGCTAATTTATTAGTAATAAGGACTTAAACGGTATAAGGAAACTTCCTAAGCTATATATACCTAGAAGTAGTTAGATAGACCTTCGTACGTATATTAGACTCCTTTACTACTACGCGCTGCTCTATAGTGTTTACTACGTTATAAAGGTAGCTAGCGATACCGCGGAGTAAGAAGTAATTTATAGCCTACTTTATGTTGCTACCGCCCTTTAGTAGTATATAAAAGTTCTTAAGGTTGCTCGTTATGCGGATCTAAAGTAGTGTCTATAAGTAATAGCGATAGTAGAAGGCCTAGAGTTTACGGTCGTTCTATATAGTGTGCTATATATATTTAACCTTCTACTCCGGAGCATTAGATAGAAGACAATTAGTAGTAGAGCGCGGTAAATCCTTTATACTAGCCTCCGTCTTACGCATCCTTATTACCTTTAAAAGGTAGCTAAGAATCCTCGAATACTTATGCCCTTTAAACTGCTTCTAAAGGGTTTACTTATAGTAATAGTAGTAGATAAGATAAGTAACTTCCTATTTACTATTAATAAGCCCGCGGAATACTATCTAGATACCTCTCTACTTAGCTCCGGAGTTATTAGTTATAAAGTCTCTAGGCTCCTATAGCCTCTTGTTCCCTATTATAGTGCACTAGCTCTTAATCTATCGAATTACCGCTATAATTATCTCGCTATCCTCTCTCGGTAAAAGCTAGTATACGTAGACTCGGTAGATATTCGTGCTATTACGGATTATTAAGCTAAATAGCTTTTGTTCGAGGTAATTCGTCTTATATATTAAATCGTATATTATAAAGTGTCCGTATCGCCTAAGGAGATTAAGACCGCCTAGCCGTACGTATATAGTATATTCTAAGACCTATTAATTAGCGCATATAATAGCCGGAAGGTGTTTCGAGAGATAATTACCTATTTATAGAATTAATGTTAGTAAAAGGGTAGGAAAAAGTTCGAGAAGTTTTCGAGTACGTAATAGAAAGAACGTATAAAATTTAGCTTCCGGTATAGAAAATATATAGATTTTAAGGTTTTTAAGGATCCTCTACCCCGCGTTATAAGATCTAGGGTCTACGGGCCGAAATTTAGGGGCTATAGTCTTAAAACTTCGTAGTACGGTATAAGGATTAGTTCTACCTTTTATAATAATCCGAGCGAAAACATAAAATGTTCCTATATTACCCTTAGAGCGGTACGTAATTTTTAGTCCGACTTTTTCTAAAATTTCGACATCTTATATATAATAACATAAGGAGATAATTAAAAAACAACTTACGTATAAGGGTCCGAACTAAAGTTATATACGAAGGTCTAGATCCGAATATATAAAATTCTAAAGCTACCGAAAGGAAGATCTATCTACGATAGCGATACGTCGAGTATAAGTCGAAGGCGTACGTAGTATAGCTTAGTATATACCTAGCCTCTACGTAACCCGAGGGAAATCTATTCCCGATCGGGCGTAGGACGTTAGGTATTAGGTATTAGGCATCGGGCGTCGGGCGTTAGACGTTAGGTATCGGGCGTCGGGTAGTAAAACTAGCTAGCCTTAGGCACTAGCCTCTAATAATACCCCCCCCCCTACCCCCCTTCGCGTTCCTCTAGTCGTAAAATCGACTAAACTATCGAACTCGTTGTAAAATTTTGTTCCCCTAAGGAAAAATTTCTATTACCTCCTATCCTACTAATCTTATACCTAGCTACTTATCGTAGCTATAACCTAACCTACTTAGCTATCTAGCTTTTAGCTAAAGTTAAGGTATAAAAGCAACTAAAATTCTATCGTGCTTATATCTATAGTTCTTAAGACGCCTTATATAACCTACTAGTCGATAACGTAGGGGCCCGAGCGATACGGGCTAATAGATATAGTAGTATAACGGCTAGCTATTTAGGGCCCCTTCGTAAAGTAGTTCGGCTAAGCCTCGTTAGGTAGTAGGGTTATACTCTATATATTACTATATGCGCTATTACGATATACGGGACCTCTATTCTATAATTCTCCTCTTAAACTTATAGGTTTAGTCCGGTCGGTATTAGAGGCTAGTGCCTAAGGCTAGCTAGCTTTACCGTCCGACGCCCGATACCCGATATCCGACCGCCCGATACCTAATGCCCGACGCCCGATGCCCCTATTAGACGTCCGACGACCCGACGCCCGACGACCCGATCGGACGTCTAATCCGGTTACGCGGAGGTAGACCTCATAACGGCTAGGTTTTAACCGTTAGGTTTTCGGCTAGGTTTAGTGAATTCCGAGAATCCTAAACTTTAGGTTTTTACGGTTTAGGATAAACCTAAAAAATTTTAGGATTGGTTTTAAGCTGGTTAACCTAGATTACTATACGGTTAACCGGAAAAATAAACCTAAGAAATATCGAGATCTCACTTTTAGAAAAAAATAAATTGCCGATTTTATAGGTTTTAAGACGCCTAGTATCCGTATGGACTATATACACTACTGTCCTAAAGCTTGTTAGAAGGCTATAGTACGGGATCCGGAAAAAAACAATAGAATAATATAAATTCGTCGTTATAGACTAGTAGTTTTAGAGGGTTCTACCTTCTATTAACAAATATGTTATAGTCCTTTAGACAAACTGCCGACTACTTCCGCCGACTATAGGCGAGCCTTAGATCCCGACTAGCTATATTGTAATAAGAGGCGAGATTAATAACGTTATAATAACTTATCTCGATCGAATTCGGGGTCTAAAGCTAGATAAGCTTCTTTACTAATCCATTACTTTCGACACTACATTAACCAAACGACATCGAGTCCGATTAACACCATTTTTGAAGCGCATTAGGGCCTATACTTACCTCTCGGCAATATTGTACATAGAGGTAGTATACCGCGCATCGCTATTACTAGAATTATACCGCGACCGCGAGGATCGTACGTAATAGTAATAGTTCTCGGCCGATTACCGTTTTTTCGACCCTCCTACTATATCCGCCGACTACGCCTACCGACTACGCCTACCGGCTATACCTTAAGCACCACATTCACGGCGCGACCGCGACCTTATCTACTAATTTCCTCCTAGAAGCCGAGTACTAATCGGGAGACACCTAGAGACTACGAGTTATAGCTACGCCGACTACTCCTACCGGTTATAAGAGCAATATATAAG
>JALRMM010000300.1:0-45670 GCA_026122155.1 Zymoseptoria crescenta | reverse complement strand
GGTGGGGGGGGGGGGGGGGGGGGGGCCGGGGGCCGCCCCGCCCCCGCCCCCCCGCCCCCCCCCCCCCCCCCCCCCCCCCCCCCCCCCCCCCCCCCCCCCCCCCCCCCCCCCCCGCTCTTCTTGGGCGGAGGTGCGCTTGAACGGAAAGACACGTCCGTGCTTTGGGTGCGACCACCTACTCGCGAGGCTTCACGGACGCGAGGAATTTCTTGATGGCGCCCGAGTCCAGCCGATCTCGGGACTCGTCGTTGACCAGCAGCTTCGGCATCCACGCCATCTCCAGCTTGTCGGCTATGGCGCTGATCTCCTCGTTGTGCGTACGACGCATGTCTTCGATGACATCTAGGATTCGCTCGACTTCCAAGAGCGCGGGGTCACCGTCTGGATCACTCGGGAGGAGAGACTGGTACGCCGCTTCCGCAAACTCCGTCTGACCGTCCAGAATCGCCAGCTCGATCGCGTTCACAATGTGCGAAGGGAGGTCGTCGACGACAAGCCACGAATCGGGCCTGTACATCGCGCGGAGCACGAGCAACATGCCCGGCCACTCTTCTCCGTCGACCTCGATCACCGTCCTTCCATTCTCTTCCGCACGGATCGCGGTTCTGATCATTCTGGATCTGGGAAACACAATGCATCTGTGGCAGAAGAACCTCTCCGTGCTCGATCCCCAATCGAAGTCGATGAGGAGATCAGCAAACTCCGGCTCGTCCCAGATTCCGCTGATGTCGACGCCGTTGGCCATTGCGGAGAGGCTCTGCGGTGGTGCTGCGTGGTGTGCGCGGTGGATGTTCTGAATGTGCGAGTCCTTGCAATGCGGTGCGACTTGGCGTCGCTGACGAGGTCGGTGATGTTGAGTGGGTATGGCGGAGATTGAAGAGTTGGTCAGAGTTGAGAAGACGAAGTGAAGAGAAAGATTGTGAAAGCGGAACATCCCAGTACAAGAAGCTATCTGGAACGAGCTAAGACGAAAAGAGCCGATGCTCGCTACTCGAGGGAGCTCCAGCGTGTGAGAGCGACTGTCGCTTTTCGTGCTCGAAGACGACTTTTGAGCTGGACGGTGCAACAAAGGCCTGATCGATGTTCGGACGTGGTCGGTCGGCGGTTGGCTTTGAAGATGCTTCAATGGGAAGAGGTTGTTTGGATATGGGCTGTACTTCGATTGGGCCTCGTCGGGAATGCTTGTTGGATGTCGTAATGGGAAGAACGGGTCTTTGACGGGCTGAAACTGTGTCGGACTTGCGATCGCAACGACTCGGATGCGCTGGTAGCACTCCCCCTGGGCTACTTCTCGCGCTCGCGCTCGCGCTCGCCATCTCCCGGCCGGTATGCTGGAGGCGGAGATGTGTGCTCGAGCGCGTCTTCTGCCGGGCGCTTGGCCTTCTTGCGAGGCTCTACGGAATCAATGTACCGCTGGATGGCCTCCGTCGACAATCGCTCGCGAGCTTCGGGATCCAGCAGCGCCTTGGGCATCCATGCCAGCTCCAACTCGTCGGCGTTGGCGAGCATTTCCGGGCCCTCCATCTTGCGCATCGCCTCGACGACTTCGGTGAAGTTCAGGACGTCCGCCGAACGCATGGAAAATCGGAGCAGAGCTGCATACGCTGCCGCTTGGAGTTCTTTCAACTCTTCTAGTACTGCTATCTCGAAGGTAGCCGAGATGTTCTTCAGGGAGCAGCGGTCGAGTGTCCTGGCTTCCTCAATATCGCAGTACATGGAAAAGAGCATGGGTCCGAAGCCGTATGCAAAACGATCATCCAATTTGATCACTGGAATCCCTTTGCCATCGGTCCGAGCGATCTCAGCCTCTCGAAGCATCTTCGAGCGTGGGAAAACGATGCATTTGTGGCAGTGCCATGAAAATTCGGCACATTGAACGACGAGGTCCGAACACGTCGTATCGCCCCGAAGTCCGCGGATATCGGTGGCGGTGGATCGCATAGCTGGGAGAAGTCGATGTTGTACTGCGCAGATCTTGCGGTAGCGGTATCTGCTGGTGGTGGTGAAGAGTTCCGTTTTTGCAAACCGGCTTGCTGTATGAATCTTGACTCTCTACGGCGACGATGGGGATGTTATGAGGATGGAGGACGAGGAAAGACTGGAAAGTTGAAGGCGACGGAGTCACGGAGACTTTGAAGAACGATCGCATGTGACATGGATTGAGGTGATGGTCGGAGCTGCTATGAGGCTAAGACTCAACAAGAGCGGTGAATCGAGGCATGTGAGAGTCCGAGATTTTCATTCCTACCTCGGATGCCTCGTCGGACCGATACTGTACTGTTGTATGGAGGCTCGACGTCCGAGGCTGGAAGCATGCTGTGATAGACCGGATCTGTCAGGCTGGGCTATGTGCGGGCGTCGGCTGGTCTCAAGCTTTCTGAAAGTCGATCAAGAAGTCGTGCTTTGGAACAGGAAGAGGAGACCTATGAGCATGCCTGCTGGCCATGGACTACGCTTGTGCTTGGGCTTGATGTTCGACTTCTCTCATTCAGTCTTTCCCTCCTCATGGGTTCGCTTGGTGCGCTTCCACTAATGTTCGTCTGGCCTCACCAGATTCTCCTCGAACTCCCTCTTCTCGCGCTTGAGCTTCAACTCTGTCTCTTCATCGTCCTTGTCGTAGCCCTCTGATCTCTGTCGTGCAACCCTCTGCTTGCCTCGGGCACCCTTCGATTTCTTCTCCTCAGCATAGACCTACTGCATCTGAGCTTCTTCAGCCTTGCGAGCGTTACCGCGGGCAAATGTATAGTCCGGCTTGGCGTGATCAATCTTCGTACTGCAGCATGGCCGTTGAGGTAGCTTGCTCTTGGGAAGCCTCCTCCTCCGCCATGTCGTCTCCAACCGGTTTCTTCTTGACTATCCCCTCGTCAGATCAGTCCTCTCCCTGCTCCGAGTCGACCTCGACGCTTTCGACTTTTTTCCTTATTTCCACAGAGGCGAGCCACTTGTCTAGGTTCTCTTGATCCAGATCCAAGCGCGAGTCATTATGGATGAGCATCTGAGGCATGTACTTCATCTCGATCTCGTCCGCTAGAGCAAGTGCTTCTTCATCCTGGCTGTGACGTGACGACGTCAGGTAAGACAAAATCAATCCTCCCGTCAGCCTCGCTGAATGCTAGGCAGATGGCGCGCACTAATCATAGTCAACAAAATCCAGTCCTTGGTATCGAGCTCGTGCTTGAAGAATATTTCGTCGTTGCTCTCGTACAGCGACTGCGACATCAACTCGACCTCTTTCTCCTTGTACTCGTCGCCATAGAGCTGGTGGCGCTCAGCTTGAACCCGAACGCGAGCTCTTCCGTCTTCTGTGGTGTTGGCATCGCACAAGTCGCGAAGCTTCGACGGCGCCATGAACGGAAGTTCAACTTCTTCGAACTTGCAAACACGATACATTGTGACGATTCCACTTCCACTTCTGACACTCCACGTCGAGGTCGGAATATGTTGCGTCGTTGAAGAGCTTCGGCAAGTCTCTGGCGGTACCAACGACATTTGAGACGGCCGCCTCCTCAATGGCAGTGTTGATTGATCGTCAAGCAGCTGGGTCAAGTAGGCAGGGACCCAATGTCTAAACCGCCTCACCGGATCGCGAGAACATGTTCCCGCGAGGCAATTCTCGAGTGAGACCGTAACGAGCCAGACGACTGCATGGAACATGGTACAGCCGATCGATAGGGCACCAGCATCTCCGAGCCAATGGCGAGATGAGAACGCAGCCTCGCATATCCTGCTTCGCCCAACCCGAACGAAGACGGCCACCTATATAAGCCGTCAGCAGCTCTTCGATCTCTTGTCACCCTTCATCGACAGCTCTTGTCTCGCTTTGCATATCTCCTTCGCATCACACACAGGATCTATCCTTACGACCATGTTGCTCCTTCAGACACTCCTCGCGCTTCTCTTGGCTCCGGCAGCCCTCGCAACGCCGGTTCCAGGGATGGAACTTGTCGCCAGAATGGATATTCCGCCGCATACGATCTCGAGCATCCCCGTTTCCTACAGACCTGTGAGAATGTCGTCTTTGTCGTTCCCAAAGGACTGATTCGTTGACATACGATCCTAGACTATTCGAGCAGCCTGTGTCGCCAATGGATATAGCAATGCGTACGTACAGGGCTCGAGTCGTACGTTTTCTCGACGAAGCTACTAATGAGAAATCCAGCGATCTAGTCTGTCTCCGTTTCAGCCCGGTGGATGTCGCTTTCGTTAGGCATCTCGTTGTCCTAACACGTTTTTTTTGGATTATGTAAGAAAGTTGATGCCTTGTTTTTTGCCTGATCCTCAAGCTCTACCCACCGGTCTGAGAAAAAGATGCTGGATTGTGTTACTTCGAGCCTAGCTGAGATACTAACTTAACTACACCACGTAAATACATAGATATTTTTCGATAATCCGATAGCGCGTATAATTGCGAGCAGTTTGCGCTACTTAGAATATTCCTGCGACGTTGTGTTGTTAAGTTATTAATTTCTCAAAACTCACTAGCTTAAACGCTAGCTCTCCCCCCTACACACGGCTAACCGCATGCTTAACAACGTAAACAACATTCACGTTCAATTTACGTACGAGTTAGTTGCTAGGGGTAACCGGAACTTGCTAATTATCCTTTATATAGAAACTTCTATCGATTTCCCACTCCTTTAACCTTAAACATCCACCTTCGGCTAGTCGACGGTAAGGTCTATTTTGAACTTAACACACGAGCACCCTTAGACGCATTAAACAAGCTACTATTGTATAAGGATTATCTGCGCATCTGTTGTGGTTAGTTTAGCACTACTACGTCGCCTAAATTCTTTACTAAGCCCGCTAAGACGTTACCAAAACCGACTCCAACGACTCTAGAGCGACCTTAGAAGCACTTATAAACGTGCGCAAACACTATAGCAGAAGAACAGATGCTAGATCGCTCGTCTACACCGCTATTAGACCCTCCGCTATTAGACCCTCCGCTATTAGACCCTCCGCTATTAGACCCTCTATTAAGCCCTCTAGCATAGACAGAAGAAGAGGAACAAGAAGCGCTCCGTCGACAGTTCGAGTTAATGCGGAGTAATAACGACCCGAAAGATAATAGAGATGGAGATACACCTATACAGGATACGAGTGCGCCTATAACGGACCGAGACAAGCGCATTGCCGAGCGCGAGAAGAATTGTTAGGGTGGTAGTAGTAATAGTAGTAGCAGCGACAGCAGCGAGACTAAAAAAGCCGACTCTGATCTGGATAATGTGGAGAATAATTAGGAAGACCTGGATGCAGATAATAATGCTGCCGATAATAGTAATCTAGAGGAGCTTAACGATAGCGACACCGTAGAGGTTGCCCTCGACAAGTTTAATAGCATCGTCGCCGCGATTAAGAAGCTTAAGTCCACACCTAAGAAGTTTGTCGCTAAGTAGCTTCGTAGCACTAGCAAGATCGATAGGAGGTATTATAGCCGTGTTAGGCTCGTTTAACGTTTATTGCCAAAGGAGCGACTAACTAGTAGCCGCGAGATGCGTAAGGAGCTGCGCAGCCTAATCGGCGCTCCGCTCTTCGGCAAGTACAAGTCCGAGGATTATATAAAGGAGGTCGAGCTCGCGTCTATAGTAAGGGAAATTAAGAATCGAGCACCTATCTAGTCTAGGTTTATTCGAGCGTCGATTGCTAACTAGAGGATCTCGGATAACAAGTAAGTAATCCGCGTCTAGTGTGTGTTAAAGTATGCCGAGACTAATGTCCTTTAGACTAGCCGACAATGTAGGCCACGACACCCAAGGCCGGAAGCGTAAGCGCTTAATTACGATAACTGCCGTAGCTACCTATGCTATAGCGCTTATCGAGTCGGACTAGTTCGTAAAGACGTTCGGTGTCTTCCTCTACATATCCGGTGTAAAGCGTCGTGTAGTAGACAGCCTCGCGGGGATGGGACTGTCGGAAGGATATCGCACCCTATAGAAGGTCGTTAAAGAGAATGCTAAGATCCAGGCTGCGGAGTTCGTAAAGCTAGCATAGTCGTTGCAGTCGTTCTTCTGTTATAACAACTTCGTTCGTCCGTAGAACAAGAAAGCTATCCAGACGCACGGCACCGACATCGAGCAGAATACTATAACCTCCAACTACTGCGCATACTGCCCTCGCATCCTAGAGACCGGACTAAAGACGAGCATGTTGCGACTTAACGTACTACTTAATTACACTCTCGTAACTCGTGCGCTCCTACGAGACAAGCATAAGAAGGCATTGTTAATGCACTTTATCGATTACGCTCTTGGTCTTGTCTATAGCGAGCAGTTGTCGGAGGTTTTTAAGGAGTACAACTTCGAGGCTAAAACTAAGTGGAAGCTAAGCGGCGTTAACACTAGCGAGGCTGCTGTTAACCTTAGTGCTAGTACACCAAAGCAGCGCTGCCCGTAGCTATTAATCGACGAGATAGACCCAATGCTACCTACTACGGTCCTCTCTAGAGCTATGTTACCGAACGATAAGTCCTTAATCGAGGGCATAAAGCTAGTGCTGCGAGATATCTTTATTAAGAATGCCGGCTTTACCGAAGAGATGTTCGACCAGGTTAACTTCGACCGGCTAATAATTATAGTCGGTAATTAGATAACTCGCATCCGAATTGCTAGTGCGTAGGCTAAGAACGTCGAGTGTAAGAGGTCCTGGGACCGGTACGACAAGATCCTGCCCGTTACTGCTGTCTTCCACACCGGCTTGAATGCATCGATTACCTGCGTTAAGACTTACTAGGGTACTAACAGCAAGAAGGAGCATCTAGCCGGCAATAGCCTAGAAGATAACATAAGGAACATAGGCATATCTGGCCTCACGAAGGACTCGCCGCACTTCTAGAAGCTCCTGCAGTTAATTAAACGCTCCTACGCTACTCGCGTTAATTTAATGTTCCTTTAACTACTCTTCGATAAAGGTCTCCGGTTTAAGAACGAAGGCTAGAGCAAGACGGAGATAATTTAGGCTGCGGTCTCCAGGCTTATACCTACTAAGTACCTCGACATAGTTTACAAGATCGAGCAGATAGCGTTCACCTCGGAGGCGTGGGCTAGCAAGGACAATAAAGACGACAGTATCGTTAAGGATACCGCGTTTACGAATAGCTGCCGTCTTCTGCAGCAGATCCAGAACGTCCTAACCATTCGCAAGGCGACTCGCAACATAGACGTTAGCTATCTCCGTCGCATAGTTAATGTCTTAATGCCTGCCTTCCTCGGTGCTAACTAGCTTAATTACGGCAGGGAAATGGTCTATATGCGGTGCCTTCTTACGGATGCAATCGCTAACAAGGAGTTGCAAGAGAGCGTGCTCGCCACGAGCGTCGTTAATCTATCCGGACAGCATAGCAAAGGTATCGGCACAGACGAGCTAATCGAGCTCTTTAACAAGGAGTACTCCGAGGACATAGCCGGCAAGGGCAATTCCACTTACGACGCCTAAGCGACTATAATAATTAAGGCCCAGAACCGTGTGCCCGGCCGTGTTGCTTAGAAGATTATGGAGAACGGTCTGGGCACCGAACAGACCACGTATTATACGAAGAAGAGCACAGCATTCGAGATCCTCGCATATACTTAGACGCTCTAGAAGAATAGCCTTGCGAAGAAGCAGTCCGGCGGAAGTAGAGGCAGTAAGAAGGGATTAAGCGACGACATCTATGCTATTAGAGGTCCGATGATCGCGCTAACGATTGCTGCGATTAATGCTGCGAACAAAGCTAAGCACGAGCGCATTACTCGCAACGTGGCGGACACGGTTATAGATAGCGTAGATGCGTTGGACGGCGCAGATAGACGACAGCACTTAATCGATGTCGATTACGAGGGATTTGCGAACATTAACAGCGCGCAGTTTGCGGAGTTTAATAGCCTCGACCTGTTAGAAGACTAAATGAAGCCGGTGAAGAAGCAGGCGATTAGTTGATTTTATGCTTGCGATTAAGCGCGTGTTCGGTGGATGCGAAGGGTTTCGTAGTAACAATAAGGTCCATAGTCGACAATATAAAACCTTCTTATAACAGGTCCACCTCTCCACGTCCCTTCAAACTTCTACCTTCTCTTTCTGTTTCTCTTTCTCTTAATTACGCGCATAGAACGTCGACAGCACTACTACGCTTCTGTTCGCTCTCTTTCCCCCCTTAACTTCTTTATTAACATTAACATTAGCACTAACACCGCCGCCGCTGCCATGTCCGAGCTAGATCTCGACGCTCTGCTAGACGAGATAGTCGTAGACCTGTAAGTAATGTGCACGTGTCTGCGCCGAACAGACATCGCTAATACTAAACAGCTCCGACTCTAATAAAGTTCGCCCGCTTGCTGCCGCTACGCTAGACATTAACCGCCTCTTTAATGCACTATTAGCAAGACCTTCTCCTGTCCGCTCTTTACTACAAGTACGAGCTTCTACTAGTCGGCTACGCCGAATCGACCGTCCGCGCAACCCGTCCTCCTTACTACTACTACTACCCGCGAACGATCCATAGGCAGTACTATTAGATAATAAGGCTTCGGCTCTACTAAGAACGCCGGCCGCGCAGCGCATAGCGGCACTAGCACCGACGCTAACTTTATAGCGTAACCGCATAGCGGAGCTGTACCAACCGCAAGAGACTGGGAAATAGTAGACAAAGCAGGTGGATCGAACTAGCTGGGCGGCGATAAAGCTAGCTAAACAGCGGAAGATATCGCACGTTGCGCGCATTAAAGAGCAGCTACAGCATAGCACGCCTCGCAATCCACGCTGCCAGAAGTGCATACTAAGAGAGGCACGCAACGGCGCCGGCACTAGTCCTTGCAAGGTGTACACCTACTAGGCTAGTAAGGAGTTTAAAGGAGGTCGCCGTGCAGTAGCTAAGTGCTCGAGGTGTCGTGTTGGCGGTAAGAAGTGCGAATAAGCTTAAGATAGAGGGAGAGAGAGAGACCTTTAAATAAATGCGGTTAATTAATTGCCTAATAATGTCGTTCGCGGTTGCGGCTAAAGTCCACTCCTCGTCTAGCAAGTCTATTTCTACTAAGTGCATTTCCACTAAGTGCATTTCCACTAAGTGCATTTCCACCTCGTCTGCGAAGTCCAAAAGGATAAAGTCCAAAAGGATAAAGTCTACTAGCTCGCAGTCCACTAGCTCGCAGTCCAAAACGATAAAGTCCAAAGGCTAGCGCTAGAGCAAAAGACTCCCCTGCCTTTGGAGCAGGTTGCAGAAACCCGAAGGTTTGCTTTCTCGTAACCGGTAACAGTTGGCGCACGAATACATATGTCCCTTTTACTAAGTTCCAGCACACATTTCCGGTCGAACCGGATTAAGGGCGGCTTAGTTAACAATTTCCCGGGGGGTCCAGTACTACGAGTATCGCATATTAGAAGAACTGAAGTAAAGTGAATAGAGCGGACTAGAGCGGGCTAGAGCGGACTGGAGCGGGCTAGTGCCAGACTAATAGAAACTACTATAGCTACTCCTTACGGGAGCGAAGCTAGCGGGCTAAGTCCTAATTAGACAGCGGAAAAGTGGATCCAACTTAGTTAAGAGCGAAGTGAATAAATGGATCCTGCTAACAGATGTTTGGTAGCATCCGAGAGCTTCCCCCATTTACCTACGGTAAGCGAAAAGCGAAGGCAAGGCCGGGTTATTTAGGCCAACACTAAACCTATAAAACATAGAAGCGAGGCCGGATTATTTAGGCTAACACTAATCCCAAGAACATAGCTATTTACCCGTCCCAAGGTGAATAAGGCATGTCGATACGATAAACGGGCATTTATCTATACGCACTACTATTAAGCTATGCCGTCTTCCAGTAGCTAGCTAGTTAACGATTGGATGCCCGCGTTAAAAAGCAATAGTATATAAAGGTGGATATGGAGGTGGATATAGCGCTAGTAGCTGCAGCAGTCGTCGGTTCGAGTCCCTTTTGCCCGGCGGCGGCGACGACGGTAAGGTCCCAGGCAGTTAGGTAACTATGCAATTGTTAGTAGTATTTAATAAGCTAATAAGCAGCCGGCTATAAGTGCGGCAATAGTGTCCTCTGCGTAGGCGCGAGTGTTCCGGTAACAGTCGTAACAGCAGGAGTTTTCGAATAATAGAGACTGTCGCGTAAAGCTGTAATATCCAGACCGCTCGCTCTCGTCCTTAATGCCCCTTTAATATCCACGTCGTCTTAAACATCCAACTCCTCTTTAACATCCACGTCGTCTTGAGCCCTGGGTCTAATTACACCTCCTTCGACATCTAGCACAGGTTGTAGATCCCTTGCTCTTTCTAATAGTTGTGCAGTCGTGCAGTCGTGTAACGTTCCTGGCTATAATTCCAATGCAGACCGTAGAGAAATAATTAACGTTCGTTGTCCTAACGTGTCGATTTGTGTTAGGACAACGAGTCTAATGTCGATTTGTGTTAGGACAACGAGATCCAGTTCCAAGATCCAGTTGCAAATGCTTAATAGTCGCAATCGAGCAGTTTTCGCGTATGTAGTTCCTGTTAGTTAATAGAGTTCGTATTGCTTAATAGAGTTGATGCTAGTGGACTCGACTTACTCGAGGCATGTTGTTATTGTCGTCGTCGTGTTGTTGTTAATATAGGAAGTTTCGAATGGGATAACGCGAGGACGTGCTTAAATCTACGCGTAAGCAATAGGCGAAATACGCAGGCGGCTGCACCCGCCTACTGCTTCCTTCCTCCTGCATTCCTATTGTCCTTCGCGTTAAAACATATATACATATTGCTTCGGACGGGAACGATAGACGCAGTACCTCTAGTAACTAGCAACGACAACACCTAGCCGGACGATAGACATACTTCTGGATTGTATGCGAGGCTATAATAGTTCAAGACGATAGTTCAAGACGATAGTTTAAGACGATAGTTCAAGACGATAGGGATGCTAAAGACGATAGGGATGGAGCTAGTACACAATCGATGTTACGACTTAGCTCGCATTAGCAGCTATGTTTATTATAAAGGATCCGCGCTCGATACACTACTCTTACACTCCTACACTGCACATTCTGGACTTCCTACACTAACTCCTTGCGACTCTACACTAGACTATCTCCACTACCTCTGCGGGTCCTTATCGGAGACTCTAGCGCTTCCAAATTATCCTCCTCTCCTAGGCCAAACTTATCGTCCACGGCTATGCTCTTACGGAGTCTGCGAGACGGTATTAAGCTCCGACTACTACGGCGGACAGTGCGGTTAGCTTCACGCGCATCTGCTATAACTTCTGCAGTAGAGGGCGTTCCTAGAAGGGTCGTTGCAGCGGAGGCAGTAGAAGAACCGGCAATAGCGGCAGTCGATGGACCGGCGGTGGGTTTCTTGCGTCCGCGGTCTAGCCTGCTAATAACAGGCTAATTAGCCGCCAGTCTCTCGTCCTTAAGTTCCTGTTCGCGCTAGCGCTTCTCGGCTCTCTTAGTGTTAGTCTTCGAAGTCTCCTTAGCCGGCCTACCTCGCTTCTTCGGTGCAGCGGATAGCGCAATACTCGACCTAGCTGCGTTAGTAAGCGATTGCTAAAGGAGGGTAGACTTCGCGGCCGAGCCGCTCGTGCGCTCGGAAAATGCAGCTTGTCGCTTAGCGGGTGTCTGTTGGACCGCTATAGGGCGTATAGCTAGTTCCTTACCCTTGTTCTTCGCAGCGTTCGCCTTTGCGGTTCTCTTAGCCCTGTTGTCCTTAAGAAGCTGCGTATATGCTTGCTAGATATCCGGCACGGTCTTCGCGATTTCACTAGCTAATGCCTAGAGACTAACGTTGTCCTTCTGCTAGGGATTCTAAGCGAGCTACTGTACAAAACATAGAGCAGTTTTACGGATGTCGCTGCGTTTAAAGACGTCTCCTTCCTAAGGGTTCTCGAAGACTTAATAACGCACGCACTAGCAGAGCTTAAGGACGTACTTGTTATCGATGAACATGTTGTATAGCACTAGAAAAAGTAGGTTGTCTATGTCGTTCTTAGGATCCTTGTCCAGGATATTGCGGGCGAGTCGAGACAGGATATTCTTTAGCTTTAGTAGGAATAGCGCCTGCTTCGTTCCAGCTCGTAGTGCTCTTAGTTGCTAGGGAACTTCCGGAGGCTCTTTATCCTATACGAGGAATTCGAGCAGCTCCGGGCGACATATGCTGCAGCACTTCTCTAGATCGACAGGCTCTAACTCGTACATCTTCAAATGCTCCTCGTAGTACTAGTTTAGCACTCTACGGTAGCACTAGGAGATAGGCAGATATTAGCTGTTTAGCGCACCGCGGATAATCTTAGGTACCTTCTCACGCGACTCGATCTGCTGCTTCGTCCAGTCCTTCTTATTAGCACCTGCAGGATCTTCGTCTTCGTCTAGAGCTGCTAACTAATCCGGATCGCCCTCTACGTCCTCTCCCGGTGCCATTACATTGCGTAGACCGCTTAGTCGATAGGTCGTGTATTAGTTGCCTTAGGCAGGACCAGGCTAATACGGCGTGGCCACGCTATTACTGCCGCCTCGAGGAATTACCGAATTATACTTAGAGTTCTCGGGCACCTATCTCTATGCATTATCCAGCTACTATAGGAAGAACTACACGAACGTGCCGTGCAGTCCTGGCTTACGTACGCATCGACCGCACTTCTAAACGACGTTATTAATGTCCTTAGTAATCGGCAGCTTCTACACGATTACTAGCATAATATTACCGACGTTGCAGCTAAGGGCTATGGACGGAGTGCTGCACATAATGCGGACGCACGAGTCTGGCTTCTTATACTCCTCGTAGCGCACATCTTGATCGTAAGGGGGAAGATGCGTAGTATACTAGGACACGAGCTAGAACACGTCGAGTCGGCGATCTGGTCTACCAAAGCGGTACTTCTTCTAGTCGCTAGTGTTGTCCTTAGTTAAATTAACGAGCTAACTGCGGAGTACATAATTTATCGTCTTAATCGAGGTGCGACTATCCTTAAAGACGAGCGTTTTCTAGATAGCTTCTAGTATAGGGTTGTTGTTCTTGTCGACCGCGTGCTTAAGGAGGAAGTACAGCGCGTTGTAGTTGCCGAGCTGCTTTGTCGAGAGCGGAGCGAGCAGATACGTGATATTAGTCCGGTCGATGCTTGCTTGGATAATCTTAGTTATAAATGCTTTATAGCTAACGTTACGGAAGCCTCCCCAAATCCTCGAGTACTCCCTAGTCTCTCCGGCGAACGTTGCTAAGGCACCGAGCCACACCGTGTCCTAAGGAACAATGCCGCGCAGTGCATAGATTTACGCAAACTTCTTGCCTATGTTAAGTTAGCGGAGTTAAAGGCGAAGGCGAAGGCGAAGGCGAAGGCGAAGGCGAAGGCGAAGGCGAAGGCGAAGGCGCACGACGTTAATAGACTTACGGAACTGAACACCCCACTTGTGAACAACATAGACCTTATCGATAGCGAACATGCCGATGCTATTACCTATCTTAAGCAAGCACTTGCGGAACTCCTTACGACAAGCTTGCTCCGGACTAAGGATAATATATCCGAACTCGCCCTTCTCGATCTTCTTATACAACTTCGGATCTTAATAAAGCGTCTCGGCAGTAACTAGAGCGACCTTTACCAGCCTAATTAGCTAGCGCCTAGCTAAGTTAATGTCCGACTTCTGTTCCTCTCTAATGCGACTAAGCGGAATAATCTGCACTACCGTCTGGCCTATAAGTAGGTAGAAGGCTTAGTACAGAAGACTCTTGCCCGCACTAGTCTTAGCGACTACTAGCACGTCTTTCTTCGCGTAGATAAGGGTAAAAAGCGTATCGATCTAGAACTATAACGGCTTGTATCCCTTGCCTAGGTAGAAGAGATCGAGGATACGCTCGAGCCTGTTAGCGACGATGTTCTTTTAAAATGCGACTACGTGGACGTTAAGGCCGGCGTCGGATACGAGCATCTGCAGTTCTTCGAGTTTTATGCCGTGGATGCTGTTACACCTCTCTGCGAAATGCGCATACTACTTAGCGGCTGGCGCATCTAATATAGGTAACGTTAGTCGAGAGGCCTGGGTTTTATCGCTCTATTACGGCGTAGGTCGAGCGGTACCTAAGCGACCTGGGACTTGTAGTGGACGTGGAGCATCGGCTTGTTTTGCTTGTGCGCGCTCTTGTTTCTTGGACTTTCCGGCCAGGCCCTTCGGTAGCGCTATCGTGGATAGTAGTAAACGAGTTAAGGGTTAATGCAGTCGTAAAGTTTAGAAGGCGAGAGTGGGAATCCTTCAAAAGGCGCTAATCGGTGCGCGTAAACAGTTAGCATTCACGTTACGGTGTGGAGCTAAGACAACGACGACCAAGACAACGACAATAAGAAAGACGGTAATTGCTCGTTGCTCGATTGCTTAACAACGTCTACGATAGCATAGCAAGTCTCGCGGCTTGCGTAGCAACTTCTCGCGACCTCGCTGTCCTTACCCGTCGCTATTGTTACTAGTCGCTATTATTACCTAGCTTCTCCGTAGAGCTTTCGAGAATGCTCCGATATAGACGAGATAGATACTAGATGCAGGATGCATATAGGATGTTTAATGTGGCGACAATCGACCTTCTCGTTACTAAGATATAATTGTTAGCCCCCAACAATATAGACTATCGAAAGGGTATCGGAACAGGGCTCTTGCGATAGCGCACGGCCACGGCGACAGTTAGAGGTGTTTCTACGGGTCTTGTTTAGTGTCCGCGGCTATCGTTGCTAGAGTAGTAGTTAACTTAATGTCGATTCTTAGATAGCTATCGGTTATAGCTTGGACGCCTCTCTAGCTCGATCCTAAAGGGACCTAATTAGATAATTTATGCAGCTCGCAGTTTACCTTACATAGTCGTTAAAAAGCATTTAATTAATACAATACATGTTTCTCTAGGACTATTTTGTAGCGTTTCTGTATACAAGACTTAGTTGTAGAGGTATTTACAAAAGGGGTGGATTTCTAGCTTTAGTAAGGGTGTCCGAAGTAACACAATCCTGCATCTTTTCCTTAGGCGCTCCGCAAAAGACCAAGCGGACTATATATACAAGGAAGGTAGCAGTAGTAAGGTAGAAGGTAGTAGTGGTGGTGGAAGGAAGTTATGTCGGATTGGGAAATTTTTGAAAGTCACGTGAAGGTCTATTGTGGAGCGCCTGAGGAGGAGGCAGGATCTAGTCATAGTGCGCTGTGCCAGTGTAGAGGATCTCGGCGAAGAACACGATGTGCGCGCGTAAGCCATGTCCAGCGAATCCGACCGTATTTCACTTCACTCCAGACGCTAATCCGAGCAGATATATTGTCCAATGCTATCGGCATCATCGCGGTGCTACATGGGGTATAAGTGTGCCCCAACTATGCGATGAAGGCTATTTCTGTGTGGAGACACAGGGGAAAACCGACAAAGTCGCCACGCCTGCAACGGAGCGAGAAGACAAGAGTATCCTCTGCATGCGCCAGGACGAGATGCTGACGGTGAAGCTCGAGCCGGGCACCAGCGAAGGCCAGACGCCGCTGTCACGACCGCCATTCGGCCCGGAAGGTACCGCATATGGCCAAGTCGCCATGACCGGAGACGTCCACGGCATGCGCCCTGCACCTGTGGTGCAATACGGGTACCGGGACCACAGAGGTACCTCGGACCATATTATAGCCGAAAGGCTCATAAGCGCTGCAGAGGCCCGAGCGAGCGCGAAAGGACAAAGCATCAGCTTCAATTTCCAATACACCTTCTCCGCCGGCGCTCGATTCTTCGCAAGAATCACGTCCGTGAACGAGAAGCACCTGAACTCGATCAGGCTTACAATGGCTCTCGCGAGGACGGTCAGTGTCTGGAAGGAGGAACGCATCGAAGACAGGGCGGCGGCATCGCGCGAAGCCAAGGAAGTCGCTGTTCTCGGGAAGGAGAACGATATCGAGGACAGGGAGGACATATCCCAAGCCAACAAAGCCAAGCGATCGCTAGCGACACTAAGCGGTGACGGCGATCTTGATACGGAGAAATCGGCGAGCCAAGATTGAAACGACTGGGAACCATCGACCGAGACCACTGTGCTCCGCGTGTACGGACCAGAATCTCGGGAAATTTCACTGCTAGCACTGCTTATAGATTATCTCCTTCGATTCTCTTCTGGTCCTGAGATCACTCCATTATTGCTTTTCGGCGTTGGAGTTCTAGCCATCTCTCTCCCTCAAACGAATCGTAATTCAAAATTCCATCTGAATCCGCCTCGAGAGGAGGCAGGGGAGGCGTTGATGACCGAGGTCTGGGCTATTAGCCGATAGTGACATTCCTTTTAGTCCACGAGGTGGAGTGTCGCCTGAGCTATCGGCGCTCTCCAATCCGGAATTGCCCTCTCTCCATCTCTTGCACGGAAGGCCCTCCTTCCAGTCCCGAGTTTCTTCACCCGGCCGTTGCCTCGATCTGCGCTCCCTACATTCTTTTCCACTGCATGCTCTCTGCTTGCAATCGGGAGTCTTCGTTCCGCTGCCGAGAGTCATAGTTGGCAACATCTTCCGGGTTCGCCTGTCATCGTACAGCGTTCTGCAGGACTTGGCCAGGATGTCCCAGGTTGAGGAAGAAGAGGCCGGGTCATCGGAAACCTGGGGCGTTCAATCACGCGACAGGTTACCTTTCTCAACACGAGGTACTTGTTCTCCTTGGAAAACCAAATCGAGTTTGTTGCCTTGCTCTGAGAGTTCGCCTGAGGATTCAATTGGTTCTGTTCCCCTGGTTTTCCCGACTTCGCGGTGGTCCAGCTTACCCCTTGCACACGTCGTACTGAACCTGAATGGGCTACATAAAGATCACCTCCTCTTCCTCCCCACCACAGACTTCCTCCACTCAACCGGAAGACAGTCACATCATCTGGCCTCCCACGTCGATCTCCACCAAGCCACCATGAAGCCCACCCTAGCCCTCGTCGCTATACTTGCGACTCTCCTCCAGCAAGTCCAATCCAAACATGCCCAGCAAGTCCACCCCAAAGACCACAAGACCGAATACGGCTACGCACACAAATTCGGCTGCGTAATCGAGGAAGACGACAAACATGGCACCGACAATGCCGACTGCGGAACCGGTCCTGAGGGATACAAGTACAAGGCATTCTGTGTACGTACCAGTAGATCACCACATTCGCTGGAAGTCCTGACAAGACTTTGACAGGTTGAGATCGCCAGTGCTGGGAACACACACGTGCTGCATCAATGCCCTGATAAATTCAAGTACAGGAGGTTCTGGGTCAGTCATTGGCTTTATGACAAGAACGGAGGATATAGCTATTGCTCGTTCAACAACGAAGTCGAGAAGGGAGACGGAGCGTGGGCTTGTATGGGGCCTGAGACTCACTAGGAGAGTTGTGGCTATGATGTGGTGGGATGGCTCGATGATCCCAAGGTGGTGCTCACCTGATGAAGAGTATCGGGGATTTGGATTTCGGGTGACGAAGCTGTTGTGCGTATGGGGGAGATTTTGGACGAGCTGAGCGCAATCAGGGTTGGACTACGCTGGAGTTAAGGGTCTTGAGCATGCCAGAGCGCGGGACTGCTGTATCTGAGCCTGATCGGTTTCGAGAAAGTACGTTGCAAGCTGCGGAAGCCGAACAACATGGCGGTATGCTGCGAGGTTGTGAGTGAAGTCTCTCATGGTTTCAGCTGCCAAGTTCGACATTCATTTTCTCCTCGCTTTCGTCTCGGACATACTCTGCAGCCTTGCCATTGACATCTAGCTTGCCATCGTCCACCACTTTGTCCGCCTCAATGTGCGGATTTAGATGAGAGCCTATTCGCCGTACCCGCCAAGCTTGGGGTTCGTGTCCGATTCGTCATCGTCCTTCCTCGTAGTCTCCTGCTATCTCCCATCCTATCTTCTGTCTGCCCTGAGTACCTGCCCGTTCGAAGTCTCCTTCGTACCGACTCATATCTCTTCGACTCAGGAATCCTGCATCTCCTCGTCTTCATCCCTCAAGCCCATGACTCTGTCCTTGGCGGCCCCGGCGGCACCCGCTGTGACGACGTTACGTTTTGATAGTCTGATGGGGAGCATCGTGACGGACGTTCCCTCGCTATCATCATCGGGGGCTCTGCGACGTTTGTGTGGAGGCTGGTGGTTGGCGTCTGCGGCCTTCGTTGTCGTGGCTGGCCATGGCGGAGGATCGACTTCAGTGACTATACCACCTAAAAGTTTGGCCGTTTGTCTGCTGTAGACATTCCCGCGAAACTCAAGCCCTACCGAGGCAAAGAATCTCCGCAAACTCTTGTCCGAGATTCCATTGGGGCGGGCTCCCAGGAGCAGGTCAGGCATACGCTCCAGCTCGATGCGGTCGGCCAGTTTACAATCATCGAAGGTCTTCAGCTTGCGCAGCTTCTCGATGATTTACGAAACCCGCCAAATGTTGTCATAGAACATCGCAAACTTGTTCACCGCTCTCCTGATCGCTTCTTGGAAGCTCTGCATTTCCCAGCGTCCGGCAATCTCTAACGCGTCCATGCAATCGTCCTCACTGCAGTCTTCCAACAGCTTGGTCTCGTCGAACTCGTACATGGACGAGAGCGCGAGATATGCGCTTGTGTAGACCTCGCCTGAGAGGTCCAGCTCGTAGTGTTCGATCCCGGCAATATCGTTGCGATCGCTGGCGTCGCGAAGCAGTGGTGCCGCGGAAAAGACGATGCTTTTGTGGCAACCCCAGAACACGTCTTTGTATCTGATGATAAGGTCTACCGTCGGATCGTCGGTGACGAGATTCCGACGGGCATGTCCAAGACCCATGACTGCGGAATGTGAATCGGGAGTGCGCAGATCGTAAAGCGAAGCCTGATGCGTCGTCGCTTATTGATGTGCTTACGCCGATATTTCTGCAAGAAAGAGCGATGTGTCGTTGTTCAGCGCCGACTTCAAGGGTGTTGTGATGAAGAGATACCTGGTCAAGTTTGAGATGATGAAGAGAAGTGATGCGATGCAAAGAAAGTTTTTAAAGGTACAGGAGGGATTTGGAACAAGCTAAGCCAAACGCGGGCTGGTGAATTTGGAGTGAATGTGCTTTGGCGCCCGAATGAAAGAGGCTTGATTTCGCCATCTTGCCTTTCTTGAACAAAGCGCGATTTTGAATGCCTCGTGAGGCTAAACTATGCTCGCAATAGGAGCGATTGTGGTACGATGAGATCCAGGCGTTGGCGCTCGGTGCTTGAATGCTGATGGTAATTGAATGTCGGTGGTGTTCGAGTGCTGATGGTCCCTCGAAGCGGCTGGTCGTTCGGTAGTATATATGGTTGGAAGTCCTGCGATGCTGATGGACGACTGTGGTTGAGTGCGGCGGACGCTGGAATCTTGTGTGTTTCTCGAGCTCCATGATGGAGGACGTTGCTGGTATTCCGCTTTCGAGGAGGCTGTGGTAGGCCAGTCCCTCTATGGCGCTTTGAACCATCTTGCTAATTCGTCAATGCTGCGCAGTGTTTAAGCGCATGCGCCTGCTGATTTGCCCATGCAATCTCAGATCGACCATATTTGCTCGCCCTAGCGGTCAGGCACATTCACGGTCACGTCCTTCTCCTTCGTGACTAAAACTCGATCGTAGTACGCTCTGATTGCATCGCTATCCATGTAATACCGCGCTTCCTGGTCCTCGAGCATCCACGGCATGCGGTCAAACTCGACCTCGTCCGCGAGCGCGAAGAGCTCAGGAGCCTCGTGGTCCTTATCGTTTCGCATCTGGCGAAGGCAGCCGGCCAGCTGCTCTGCATCTTCCACCCAACCAAGTGCGAGACGCAAGAACCCGATGCTCATCTTCAGTAGCTCAGGCAACTCGAAATTTTACGCCGCAATGGAAACTTCAATATAGCTGTCGGGGTCTTGCTGGTCGCCCAGCACACCTGCATCGCTGCTTCCGTACACGAAGCGCAGCACCTGCTCGACTGTGGTTTCGGAGTACTCGTAATTGGAAAAGGGAGTCTCACCTTTTCTTCCCTTCTTGGCGCTCGCTTTGCACTTGTTGCGGAGCTCCTCTGATGCCGAGAGTACGATGCATTTGTGGCAGAACCACTGTGCGCCGTCTTCGACCTTCACGAGAAGATCGGAGTATGTCGGGTCGTTGAAGAGCATTGAGATGTCCCTGCCGCTGTTCATGATTGCTAGGTTACTAGATCGGTTTCGATAAGGTATGCAAGTGCGTCCTTCAGGGTTGCGAAGAGTGCTGGCGGAAGTGCTTGTGGTGATCGTTTTGGTATGGTAGAATGTGACCCGATGTGGTTGTTGTCAATGGGAAAAAGTCGATCGATGGAGGTTGATGGAGGTTGATGAAGTGAAAACGGTGCCAACGAAGATCATGTGCTGTGTGGAAGCATGTGGAACGAGCTAGGCCGAAGTGTGTCGTGCGTCAATCGAGGTGAATGAGAATTGTCCGTCAGCAAGCGGAAATCAGTTTGCCATCACATGCAAAGGAATACTTATAGAATGCAATGCCTCTTCAACATGTACTCCATCCACTTCTTACCGATTGTAATAGCACAGCTTCGTGACTTCGACCCAGCCCTTTCCATAACCTCGTTCTGCCCCAAAACCCACTAGGCGGCATGAGCTCCACCAAAGTTTACTCCCGACACTTCAACGTCCGCGAACGTTCCGACATGTCAGTCTACTAGGGCCCGCTGCACGACAGACAAGAGCTGTTCCTCCAGCAGGCCATCGTCTGCTACCAGTCAAAGCTGTTCGAGAAGGAAGATCTGTCGCACTGGTCTATCAATACGTCGAACCCCGACTCCACGTCGCCATCGAGCCTTACTACGATGTTGAGAATGTCGAGGTCGTAGTCCGCTTGCTGCACAGGCCGATGCATACGGCGAAGGAGTGGCTCAATACGCCTGGTTGGGAAAGACTTCTCCGTATCTTCGAGTTCGCTGAGTATCTTGGGCTCGTCGAATTCGAGGCGGTCGTTCGTGACATCCTCTTCCAACGGATTAGCGAGATTCTCGATCCCGCTGAGGTTCGCCGTGCACTGGATGTCGTCGGCCCGCTGCACAACAGGTATATCTTGCAATAGTCAGTTCGCTCATGACTTAGACCAGATCCAGGAGAGACTGCTTCATCACCGGAATCGGACGCAGAATTGGCAGCAAGAGAGACCGAGGCGATAAGGCGGGACCTGAGGGAGACCATGGAAGACCTTCACGATCCTGCGATGAGAGGCAAGGTTTTCCAGGAAGTGTTGGGGAGACAGTAATTGGCTTGTGCAGGTGGAAGGGAAGGGCACTGCTCGTGGTATCGGTTTTGATATCAGTCGAGGCGAATCAACTTTGTGGGTCAGTGTGCAGTTTTCCGTCGGGATCGTCGTCACATGCGAACGCGCACTTAGCCGCCAAACGCTTCCACTGCTTCTTCCACTTTCTTTTGAGCTTCATCCATCGTTGCTCTTTCTCAACGCCATCATCGCTGGCGCCGTCAGAACCAAAACTCATCATCGACTTCGAGGTCCTTTCAGACCAGCGCAGTCTCTCCTTGTCCATCAACGCAGGACACACGCTCCACGGAAATCCAATTTCTGCCTTCCAACGCTTCACCACCTTCAACCGCCAACCAAACGAGAACTATGGCCTCCGACGCTGGCTCCATGACCAGCATCAGCATTGCTTACGATCCGGATGTGGTGGTGGAATGCGGCTCGCTATACGCCAGGCTGGAGGTGAAGTGCCACAAGGTGGTCATGTTTCCACGGTCGAAGTTTCTGGCGCGCGAGTACGCCAGGGCCAGCGCTCGGCCAGTCGCTGCCGGAGCAGCGACCCGCATCAGCATCAACAGTCACTACGATAGCAAGGCTGTCGAGGCCGTTCTGAAGTCGCTGTACACGCCGGAGAACGACACCGAGTGGCTGCAGGGTCATGCGTGGATCGAATTGCTCCGGATATTCCACGTTGCCTGCCAATTCGAGCTGGACAACGTGCTGTCAAAAATCTGTTCCATCGCCTCTCAACAGGTCGATCAGATCAGCGATCGCGGCGAGATCGAGCGCGCACTTGAGAACTACGAGAACTTGAGCCACCCATATTTCATGCGGAGCCAATTCGGCCACGATGCCGCCAAGCTCCAAGACAAGTTGTCAGTCCTCAAAGCACGGGCCAGAGAAGAGCGGGAGGAGGCTGCGAAGCGTGAGCTAGTGGACACCATGGCCAAACTTCGCGATCCTACGACCAGAGGCGATGTTGCGGAGGAGGCATTCGGCAGATTTCTTCGGGCCGTGCAGGACAGCAACTGGCTCTCTTGAGCGGGAATCAGATATGACTCGATGTCCATGTGTATGAGAAGTTCGGACAGGGGCGAGCGTGGCAGTGGTCTCTTGGGTCAAGTTTTCGACGCGAAGGGGTTGAGCAGAAGATTACGTGTCGCTCACTTGCATTGTGGTTCGGGGGCAAGATTGGCATTGGGGCTAGAAGAAAGCTTGCGTAGCATCGCAATGTTCTTTACATGCCGTACAATGCCCTTATCTAAATAAGATAACTGGCCTCGAGCAAGTCAGCGAAGTAACAGCCAATGGAGTCGCCTCAATGCCGCATCTACGCGGCAAGTGCACTACAACTGACCTTTTTCAGAGGGGACGCCAATGCCGTGATTCACTCTCAGCCATGCAGCGATCACATGCAAACGCGCGTTGTCAGCGTTGATCTTCTTCACCAATGCCTTTCCTTCGCATACTCGCCCTCTTACTCGGTCTCAACCTTCACAACGTTAGGAAGAGAAGACGACTCCATCACAAATGCACAATTAGTGCAGCATCGACTGACAATCAAGATCGAAGGGAGCCACCGAATCCTTGGACATCCCTGCGACCAAGCCACCGAAATCCTCTTTGAACCCGCGCTGTGTCGACCTTGAACCAGGCAATTCAAAGCAAAAGATTCACGACGACCTGCATTCCACGAAAGTCAGCAACCGCAAGACACGCACCCATCATGAGCCACTCCACGGAGTTGTCGACTTTGTTCGATGACCCCGATTACGCTGACCTCATTGTGCTCTGCGGTCCGCCGATGTCCAGATCGAGCGTGTATTGCCACCGTGCCATTGTCTGCCGACGGTCGACGTTTTTCGAGCAAGCATGCGCTTCCGATCAGGCCAAACAAAAAATTGTGTGGAGCGACAAGCGCCATTTCACTGCCGTCGTGGAATCCCAGCACAACGCCGACGACGTCTGCGGCGTCCTCCGCTCTCTCTACACGCCGATGTGCGATACGAACGGGTGGCTCGAGGGAAAGATCTGGACCGAGCTTCTACCAATCTTCGAAGTCACTCGATTGTTCCGCCTGACACAACTGATGCGGGTAGTCCACGAGCTCATATCCAAAGCAATCGGCCGGATCGAAGACTTCAAAGGCATTATCCACGGTCTCGAGACCTTGGAGACCCATAAACTCAAGCACTCCGCCGACACTAGCTTCAATCGCGAGATCTCGCATCTTCGACACGCGCTCGTGGCAGAGAGAAGAGAGCAGATGCGGACATTGAGGTTGCTTCGTAACCCTGTTAGGAGGCATGAAATCTCGGAGCAGGCATACCAGAACTTCCTGGACGCAGTCAAAAGCAGCGACTGGGCGGAGCAGATGCAGGCGTACGGCAATGGTGAGGACGACATAGACTCCGACGACGAGAAATGGATGCGGGGCGAATGATACCGCGGTAGGGGTTCTGAACTTCATCTTCCTGGAGCAAGGGTGGGGTATGTCATTGTCGATTTACGACCCGAGGGACTGCCAGCATGGTTTCCTTCGCACTCGAGGGCTTCTTGTCGAATCGCGACCTGCATTGCAAGCGGGCCACGCAAGAAGTGTCGTGGGCAGAGATCACGTCACGGTGAGAAGAGCGAAGGCTGCATTGCGCGGTCGGTCGTCCAGCATCGTCTGTAACTCTTCGTATGACACCTGCAAATCGATGTGGCAATTTTGATGTTGAAGATGAAGCGTTGATGTAACGTGAAAGGAAGTCTCAGTGTGTGAAGTGATGGAGGGAGACGGCGGGGATGATTAGGCCCCCACGCCGCTACTTCCTTAGAACTAGCGTGTTCGCGGCAATGACCTCCATCCGTCGATCAGCTGGGCAATCGCAAAGCAACGGCCGATCCTGTCACGCAGCAAGTCCGGCGCACGACATGGATCCAGCGTGGAGCGAACTGGCTCTGACATATTCGTGACATGGCCTCGCGCAGAAGCCTGGGCGGAGGCAGGGTACTCGGAAGTGGAAAGGGCCTCGCTCCGCCGGCGCCGGCGCCAGCGATATCAACACCGCCGCAACATCCTTCGAAGCAAGTCCAGGCGACGCGGAATACTGGACTGCTATCACCCTCCGAAAGCTCGGTATCTCTCAACTCTCAAGCGTCCAGCACGCCGATCTCGACCGACCATGAGGACCTCACTTCACGAATCGCTGTCGACGAGCAAGGCTCGGCGCAAGCTGCAGCTGCAGCTAGCTCGAGGATGGTCTGCCCGATATGCAATGAAGAGATGGTAGGCAGGATACACATATTGAGGGAGGAAGAGATGTTGCTAACACAAGCAGGTCACATTGCTCCAGCTGAACAGGTAGGTAAGGAAGCCAGGAAGACCGGCACATGTCATTGAGCACATCTGACTTGGATACAGACACATCGACGATAACCACGCGAACCTGGAAGAAATCGAGCAGGACGAAGCAAAGACCTGGTTCAAATCACAAATGACAAAGGCGAAGAAGTTCCAGCCGCTCGCCCTTATCAACCAGAAGCTGCGAGGATTGGACGTCTTCGAGTCGAACGATGAAGTGTTACACGCTGTCGCAGGTCCTGCGCCCATCGCCGAAGGAAGAGTCGCACAACCGATCGCAATGCCCCCGAAAGAGGAAGAGCCGCCGAATCCAGACGAGGTGGTGACCAGGACACATTGGCAACGACCACGAGTCAACGATGCCTGCTCGGATCCAATATGTGGAAGGAGACTGGGAGCGCAGAACGGACAAATCAACTGCAGACATTGTGGCAAACTGTTCTGCGAGGAGCACACCATGTACCAGATGAAGCTGTCCCGATCAGCTCAGCACGAACCAGTACGTGGACTATGGTGCCGCGTGTGCGAGACGTGTTACAAGAGCCGGCCTGGATACCTTGACAATCGTGGGTTTGAGAGGGATCATACGGACTTTCTGAAGAGCGCGAGGAGAAAGACGTTGGATAAGAAGTACCTGGAGACAAGCAGACTTGAGACGAGGCTGACCAGGTTGACACAACTTCTGGCCAATCCACCTCCGCTGGAGCAGAGCACCACGAGCCTTCTCTGGTCCCCGTTCTCCGGGAACAAACCTCAAATTAGAGCTCTCGAGCAGTCTGTGGTGCCGTGGGAGGATGACGCTACAGTCGCGGCCTGTCCATTCTGCCACCAACCTTTCTCCCAGTACACGATGCGGCGGCATCATTGTCGAATATGTGGCCGTGTTGTGTGCGGCGATCCGGCGACTTCTTGCTCGTCCGAGATCGGTCTCGATGTTGATCGCAGTGAGTGGAATTGATGTACCGCCAAAACAGCACTGAAATCGCCCAGTCACTGACATCCTTGCAGAAAAGGCAGGGAGCGGCGAAGGCAAAGTCTCCGTAGACGTTCGAATGTGCAAAGACTGCAATCGCACCATCTTCAGCAAAGCTGACTTCGCTCGGGAGCTCTCCACCCAAACACCTTTTCAAAGAGCATACCAGAACCTCATCTCCTTCGAACACGGCATCCGACTCATGCTACCCAAGTTCCAGCGCATCCTCATTCCACTCCAGGATCCGACGAATCCTCCCTCATCGAACCAGCTCGCCGAGGCGGCAAAGATTCGGAAGCGACTCACCGATGCCTTTACGCAGTATGACGTTGCAGCTCGCAGAGTGCGAGATATGGACCCGGGCGGCAGTCAAACGCAAGAACGCCTGCAAAAAGCCATCTATCTTCAAGCCACAAACTTCCTGCATATTCACATGCTGCCCTTGAAGTCCCTTCCGAAGATCATGAAACACGCAAACCCTTCCTCCACGTCAAGCCTCCGTCCTTCCAATCCAACAACACCGAACGGCCACCTCAGACCACCGAACCTCACGAACGGCTCGTCATCCTCTCCGCTTCGACCCGACCACTCCCGCACATCCTCCGCTAGCTCCGCCGCCATTACCGCGCTCGAAGCCGAAGAAAAGGAGCTGAAAGAACGACTGATGGTACTGGAAGAACAGCAATTCTTCGTCAAGGAGATGATTGCGGATGCGGGCAAGAGGAGAAAGTACGATGAGGTTTCGGCTTTGACGAGGAATATGGAGGATCTGGGGCGGGAGATCGATGCGTTGAGGGGGGAGTTGCAAGGTATGGAGGGGACTTGGAGAGGGGTTTATGAAGATGGCTTGGGATGAGAAATGAAAGCAAGAGCATACGAGGAACACGAAGATTATGATATGAAGCCTCAACGCCTTCCTGGTTCACAGTCTCGCAAGCACTGATAGACCGGGTGCCAATGGTATTGACACGTTTGCTTGGCCTGTACAGCCATGCCTCTCACTTCGTAGCGGAAGGGCCGCTTTCGATCCAAGTGGCCGCGCAGTGGCTCTCACGGGCATTGCCATTAGGGAAGGAGTAGTCGATCCATTCATCTCCAACCCAGTGGCCGGTCTCAACGGGACGATCGCAGAAGATCCAATAGAAGCCGTCAACTGAACCAATCTGACTCAAGCAGTTCAGCGGTTGTACAGCCGGTACATGAGCCTGGTCGTCGGCATGAAGTTTCGGAAGACGACACCTCCCGATCAAGTTGCCGCTGACGCACCAATACAATTCATGGCACGATACCTTTTGGTGACCGTCCTTGTACTCGTGTTCTGGCCAAGCGGTCGCAAATTATGGGTGAGAAGTTGAGCTCGGCGGCCATGATAAGCCATTGCAGTGCTCTTTTAGGCAGTTGCGAGATCGAAGTGAATGATGTGAAAGTTGTTCGTCGGTTCGCCGCGGGAGTGATGCCTCAGGCCTGAAGCTTGGCGCGATCGGTCAGAGTGTCATGGATGGACTTCTTGAACGATACTAACATCATCATCGTCTTCTTTCCTGTACCTTTGAACTCCTTTGAACCTCTGAACCTCGGACCCCTTGAGACCATCCTCCCCATATCGACAGATCTTCAACGCCTCGATCGATTGCTCTCATCAGCGCGAACGAATTACAGCTCCACCAACTTCGCCCTGGAGTCCCCACGTGGAGCTATCACCTGCATGAGCTCGAGCCCGCCGGCGGTGGTGGCATGCTAGAGCGGGCGACAGCATGTCTCAAAGTCGGAGCCCGAGAGTCTATTCATTACGCGCAGCGGGCTCCGCGGAGCAAGCGCAATTTGCATGCGTCATTCTCGAATCATGGAGCGGCCGACATCGAGCTTCCGCCGTGCGCACTGGGAGGATTGTCGACGACGGATATCGCTGCGAGGAACGATGACAGTGGAAGGGCGAGTAAAAGCACGAATCTGGTAAAGGCAGCCGGTGGAGAGACCAATGCTCCGCCACAGCACAACGACGGCGTGGTCCTGGACTTCCTATACCCGCCGCAAGCTCTGGCTTGGATGCAGAGGATGGATGTACAGTCTCGCGAAAGATGGGGAAAACGGAAGCCAAGAAGGCCCTCGGAAGGACTCCTCCAAGCCTCAAGAGGGTTTTCATCCAGATCTTCGGCTCGAAAGGAGGAACCAATCGGAGCTGCTGTGGATGAATCCGTTGGGTTCGTTCCATTCGGCGGCTCTGATGCGACGTCTGTCAGCACGACGCCGTCCGCAGAAATCCCCTCGAATCCACCCAGGAACAGCCATCGCATGGCTAGCGAGTTGAAGAAGAAGCCAACCGCGAGACAAGACGAACAGGCCAGTTTAGATACCACCATCATCGGCGGGAGGGACGTTGCCGAAGTCATCCCTGACGACCCAAGAGACACCGTCGTGCCTCCAGAGCACGAGTTCACACCTGTCCACAACCCTCTTGAGGTCTTGCGGCGATCCATCAGCGCTCGACCGAAAAGCGTCCACGCTCGGGACATCAGGCGTATCTGGTTCTTGTACACATCCCTTCATGACTCTGCAAAGAAAGACTTCAGACTGCAGCACGAGCTGTTATTGTATATGGCCAGACTGAGGGATGCCACTGCGGCGTCTCATGCAGTGACCTTGTTTTCTGCTCTCTCTCCCGAAGCTCGATCCCTGTCGGACTATGAAGCCGTCATAGTCGTCAATCTGCGCGACAGCAACTACGAGTCTGCCTTTGGGGCGCATCGAATGGCCCTCAAGAACATCCCGAACGGCTATCAGATCACCCGCGGGTTCTTCCAGTACGCGATGCAGCATGATGCATGGCAGCACGCTGTGACCATCAAGGAAGACCACGACGAAATCCTTTCGGATCCAGCATTGGCGTCCAAGAAGGAACTTTTCTGGTTGCACGTCATGGAAGTTCCGGACCTCATACACAAAGCTGCCCGTTTTGCGGACTATTGCAAAACGATGGAAACCAAGAAGGCTCAGGCGGACGTGATGAGTGATTCAAAAGTCGGTCAAGGTCGGGTGCCACCGTTAGAGCAAGCTCGCGCTCTCTGCACCAGGCTGGCCAAAGAAGCCATGTGCCAGGTCTTACCATCACCCTACAAGAATGACGACGACCCGCAGAAAACCAAGATTTACCGTGTCCTTGACCATATCAAGAACTGGGATGCCGATGCTCCACGTTTGTTCCTAGAATACCTCGAGGACCTTCTCCGCCGCGTTGAGACACCAAAACACTACCACACCATCCACCGACTTGTTTCGTATCTGTACAACAGCTATCGAGAGATGCCAAACGTAGAGCCTCCGGAGAAGCTGTTGGAAACCCTTCTCTCGCACTTGTTTCCACACTCGCAGAACATTCGGAAGCCCGAGCTCACAGCCAAGAATATCACGCACGGATTAGTAGTCGATGATTTCAAGACATATCACACAAAGCTGAGCTGCTGGGCGGCGAAGTTCCTCATGACTTCGCATGCACGGCTTGGAGCACTTGCACAGGTGCGCGAGGACTTCACCTACCTTCAAGAGCACTACCCTCTGTATGCAGATCAGGAAGACGCTCTCTGGTCTTTGATCTATGTTCACGCCCGACGTGGTGAATGGGCCCAAGCGCGAGATGCGTTTGAGGAAGTGCAGCAGATGGCCGTCGTGCATGGCGCTAAGACGCAGTTGAAGTGGTGGAACGTGCTGCTTCATGCATATTCTCGTGCCAACAAGATCCATGCCTCACTGGAACTTCTTGAAAGACTGATCGTGGAGACAGATCTTACACCAGATGTAATGACATTTCATCCAGTGCTGGAGCTACTCGCTCTTCGAGGCGATGTCGATGGCATTGAAAATCTGTTTGAACAGTTCGAGAAAATCAACGGAGGTCCTCATCAGACGACTTTTGTGGGCAGCTACATGCGGGCTTTAATTCGTTCAGGTGAAGTGGATGAAGCAGAAAAAGTGCTGAAGAACTCAATCGGAAAGGTCCGCGGTAATAAGATCACGGGCACACTCACTATATGCTTCAACATCCTCATCGTCGCATACGCCCGCCAGAGAAATATTGAAGCAACCATGCGAACCTATCGTTGGATGAAGGACGAAAGGATTCGGCTGGACGTCCACACCTTCAGTGCGCTCATGCTCGCTCTAGCCGTGTATCGTCAGCCAGATGCCGCTGTCACCATAATGGAGAAAACTATGCTGTCGGAGAACTTGCGGCCTACTGCCATTCATTACGCCATTGCCATGCAAGGCTTCATCCAGACGAGACAGTATTCCAAGGCAATTGGACTTCACACGAGCATGATAAACAAGAGGGTCAAGCCATCGCTCAGCACCCGGCGGCTTTACCTTCAAGCACAAGCTCTCCAAGAAGCCAAGACTCAAAGCATGTTCACGGCAGATGGAACGCCATTACCCCTTTCTCATGTCATGGCCGAGCTGCGGGATGCTGTCGGCGAGGCTGACCGGGCTGACATGGCCAACAAAGATCCGTTCTTCAATCCGGGAGGCGGAGAAGGTGTCCTTTCCAGTTTCGCGTCCATCATCCTTATCCACGGAGATCGCAGATGCATGGAAGCCGTGCAGCAGCTGCTCTCGGCGTATAAAGACGCCGCAGTCGGAACGGACGAGGATTCTCTACCGATGCGAATCATCTCCGCGCTCATGAATGCCCACCTCAAAGCGAAGAACTACGCAGCGGTCCAGGAGTACTGGGCTTTGGCAAAGCAAGAAGCCGATCGGATTGCTCCCCGAGTTCCTGTACCAGACTACACCCTTCTAGCAACGCTCGAGGGTCGTCCGGAGACTGATGCAGAAGCCAACGGCGAAGCGTCGGTCTCCAGTCCGGAAGACATCAGCGCTGAGATTGGCTTCTCGGCCCAACATCCACCCGCCGCGCCGCCTTCTCCGCCAGCAAAGACGCCTGCAGCCGTTGAGAATCCTGCACCCTCTCCCGGTCTCGACCATATCCTCTCCACCCCACTTGTCCACCAAATCCGTGCTCTCTCCGCGCACAATAGTGTGTTCGACATCCTCGATACCTTCACCGCGCTCGTTCGCCAGGGCTACGTCTTCGACATTATCGCCTGGAACGCGCTCATTCAAGCGCTATGTTCCTCTTCGCCACCTCTGGTTCTGCTTGCGTTCACTTTGACCGAGCGATACCTGATCGGTCAGTTCCCCGGCTGGACAGCATCCAGAGGGGCGCGCAACTACGCCCCTCGCCCGGAGCCGAGGAGATCCGGCTTGCAGTACATCAGAGGACGGTACCTCGCCTTTGACACGGTCGCGCCACTCTACAAGACTATGGTCTATCTTGCATCAGCGCTCACCACGCTGAGGAGGATCGAGACGATGGGTGGTGTGAGGGGAGGTCCGGACGTGGCGAGATTTGTCGGTAATATGAAAAGGGTGGAGGAGAGCGCGCCGAGGACGCTGAGGGCTGTGGAGACCCTTCCGATTGTGCCGTCGGATCGGTTGCAGCAGAGGCTGCTAGGGAGGACAGATGGGCCAAGAGGTGAGATGTACACTTAGAGAACAGCGGAGGTGTATACTTGTATATATGTACACAGCGCAGGCCAGGCAGAGCAAGAATCTAGAGCTTCAGCATCGTGCAAAACAAGCCAGTGGAAGCGAGAACTGGCTATACCGGAAAGAGGCATTGCACAAGAATTCAACCCGGACGAATGCGATTGGTGGTTGCGAGGCTTCCAGCCTCAAGCCACAAATCTTATCACCGATGGTACGGAGGTACCCAGATCCCTCAGCCGCGCCGCAGAGACAAGCAAGGTCCACCCACACGTGGCTCAAAAAAGGCTCTGCTGCAACGGCGATTCCGATCATGGTCGCCCCATCTCGACGCTCATGGCTTTTTCGGCCAGACAAAGGGGTCGGTCAGCCCACCAGATATGCTGTCGGCGACGTATATATCCAGCATCCAGTGCTCGGACGGTAGGTTGCTCTCTCCATCTCCACTCCGCATCTTCAGGGAATTTCCAGCAAGATGTTCGCTTTATCCTCCCTCGTCAGCGTCTTGCTTTTCTCGGGCTCGGTTGTCGTCGAAGCAGGCCTACTCCCTCGTCAGACCACGAAACCATCGAAGTTGCTGTTCATTTTGTGAGTCCAACGGTCTCGAGCATAACGGGTCCCCGGACTAAGACCTTCCCAGCGGCGACTCATACACCATGACCGGCTTCAACGTCTCGAATGCTCCACAGCCATCCGTGTCGAACCCCATGGGCAACGGAGCATATCCAAATGCTCGCCTGTCCGGAGGAGACATGTGGGTGGACGTCCTCATGAAGAACAACGCCCGTCCAACAACAGTAGTCTACAACCTCGCAGTCGGCGGCAATTCTGTCAACGTCGCAATGGTGCAGCCTTCAGTCGCTCTACCCAAGCCGATCTCCGACTACCGCGACCAAATGCAACAGTTCACGACGATGATCGGAAGCGCATCTACCAACGAGATCGGCTGGAACGGCACCAACAGTCTACCCATCAGCTTCTTCGGCGTCAACGATGTCGCACTGCAAGGTTTCGCGGGTAGGAATGCGTCCATCGGACAGGGATATCTCCAGCCGGATGTCGCGGACTACTTCAGCATACTCGGGAAGCAGTACGCGATGGGAGTGCGGAAGTTTGTGGTAATTCTGACACCCCGTGAGTCGTCCACAGGAGCAGTCGTCATGCCCATTCACCAAGCTGACCAGCACTCTCCAGCGATCTTCCGCGCGGACGTCTTTGGCTACGGCAACTCCACCAACTCAGCGGCCATCAAGACGATGACGACCTACTTCAACAACCAAGTCCAGCTGAGGGCGGCAACGTTTCGCTCGCAGTATCCTCTGGCGAATCTCAGCATTGCGGATCCCACGCCGTATTTCAACGAGGTGTTGGACAATTCTACGAGGTACGGTGCTCCGAATAGTACGTGCCAGAGTTATGCGGTTGTCCAACCATGTTTGTGGCATGACTTCATTCATCCGGGTGTTGTGCTGCAGAGGCAGTTTCGGATGGCTAGGAGCAGTGGGCTGAAGGCGTTGGGTTTTCTGAGAGGATTGATGCGAGAGAATCATCTTCATGCAAGGTCGAAAGAGAAACACGTCTCCCTCTCCAATCAGCCATTGTCGAAGGTTCGCAACGAGACGGCCGTGGGTTGAAACCCGGCAGGAGCATCGTGTTCGCCACAACCGCCTCATCGAGTTCGGCGGCGTCGAGGGTCTCAGGAATGCAGCCCGGAATCTAGCTCAAGGAGCCGTTCCTGCAAGCACGCACGGGTCGAAGGAAAAGCCACGACGAAACCTGGTGATGCCTCGCAAGATCGGGAACGCGCTTGCAGGCCGGCTTTGGGTTCGACATGGAATATCAGGAGTTCGCATTCGCGAGTCAGGAACTGGAAAGGATGATGCAGCAAGCAGAGCGCACGCTATCGCCCATCGCCCAAGTCAAGGACAAAGCCTGCAGATCATGGAGGGCAAGCCTGTATGGCCGAGATGTCTGCCGTAGCGCCAATCAAACAGCCCAGGCGTCCAGAATCGCTGAACGTCGCATCAGTCTTGACCAAAATACCACCGAGCGCTACATGGGTCGTGGCCACCACTGCCGGACGCTTTTGTGCGGCAACGAAACATGGCTGGCCGGACGAAACGGCCCAGAAGACATTGTATCGGTTGAAGATTTCGACGCCTTCGATGCTTCCGTATTGGGTCGCGCGCAGTTGGGTCGATAGCAGCGACCTCTGCCCTCCATTCAACTCTGGTGACAAATGCATTGCTGTTGTGCACAATCCCGATACATCCCGATACACTTACTTGCCCTGATAGCACACTGCAGTAAGCGTAACGCTCGTGCAGTCGGACCTCAAAGCATGACCCAGGAACAGTCCTTGTTGGCCGGACTCCGTGTTACACACTTGCACGGTCGCAATGCTAGCATCGTCTCCATCCCTGCACATCAGGGTCCCTGGATCTCGAGAGCTCTCATCGATTTTCGTTGTCGCACATCGGACTCCCGCAGAGTTCGACGCCTCGAGGTCCCCTGGCGCTCGCGCGGTAATGAAAGACGACTCGCTTGAAGTAGATGCCAACAGCGAGATGCCTGAGCTTTGTACGAATCCATCCTCCTCCGTGATTATGAACGGATCCGCTCTCCTTGAAGTCGTGAGCGACACGCGTGCCTCAGGCGACAGGTACTCAGGATCCCGAACATAGCTGTCGATGCCCTCTCCTTGTGCATGGATTATGAAGGCGTTGCAAGTTTCCCCGTCGACAGGACAGCAGTCCCTGAAAATCTGACAAACTCCGTCTTCCGTAAAGTATAAATGATCGCAGTCGGTCATGCTATCGCATGTAGCCTGGCATTCGGCAGCATTTGTTGGTCCTTCATAACATTCGGCCGGAGAGAGGCAGTAGCCGTTGTCACCACATCCTTTCTGCCCAAAAGCGGGCGCGGACGGGCAGGTAACACGAGCAGTAGATGCGGCTCCAGATGTGGCGGTGGCTGACGCCGTGCTGGAACTCGTGGTAGCCAATGCTACAGTGGTGGTGCTCGAGCTTGTCGTCACCGGGTCAGTGACACAACGCGCAGTAAGTGTAACATCGACGCAAGCATCTTGCGAGTTTGGTCCCAGCCAAAAGAGCTTCCTCGCTGGCGTAGACCCGCAATACTTGACGGCAGAGGTAGTGCTATCGCCAGGGCGGCTACAGGTCAGAACGCCAGGTTCAGGAGAGCTCAGGTCGCTTCTCGTCGCTTTGCAGATGACTGGTCCATAGCCCTGCATGCTTGTCGTGGCCAGATACGAGCCGGTGGTCGACGCGGCGTACCATATCTCGTTGTTTGCAGCATTGACGATCGTGCCGTCGACAAGTCGATAAGTCGACGCGTCTGCTTTGAAGCCCCTGGACCCGACGCTGTTCTTGTTGTCACCAAGATTGTTGGTGAGGTATCCGTTGCTGAAGGAGAAATCTACAGCGTCCGCGTCGATTATGAAGCTCCTGCAGGTAGGGACCCCGATCACCGGGGATGTGGTTGTCGATATGGAGATCGAGGTAGAGATCGAGCTGGAGATCGAGCTGGACATTGAGGTGGAGATTGAGGTGGAGACTGAGGTAGCGGCGCGGCTAGCTGTGCTTACTGAGCTGGATCGACTGGTTGTGCTTGGATCGCTAATTCTGCTGACCGTAGTTGTAGTTGAAGTCCGTCCAGCCGTAGTCGAGGTGCGGCCGGTAGTGGTCGAGGTGCGGCCGGTAGTGGTCGAGGTGCGACCAGTCGTGGTCACCGCAGCACGTCTGCTACTGGTCGTCTTGGCGCATCGTGGGGTCACGGTCTCTGTTGAAGTGATGGTGAGCTGATTTTTGCGGACAACAACCTGCAGGATATGCCCATGTCAGCTCGCAGGATCTCGGCAAACATGTTAGGAAGGGCTCGACTCACCGTCTTTGGCTTGACATATCTGCGGCAAGCTTGTTTGATATCCTGGCAGGAGTACTTCCGGAGGTTCGACGGGATGTGCCTTTGATGGCATCGCTGATAGCCGTCATACGCTTCGGGCTCAGCGACGGCATCCGCCTTGGCTATTGGCTCTGGAGAAGCGTCTCGCTTGCCACGGCTCGTAGTGCAGGCAACCGTCTTTGTCGTACAGGTCGTCTTGGGCTGCTTCGTGTTGTAAACCGTCGTCGTCACATCTTTGATCGTGGCGAAAGATGAGCAGAACGCCGACGCCTTGTTCCATCGGAGCTCGGCTTCACAGTTGTCGACATTGCTGCGAACGGAAGGCTCGCGAGCTTCTAATGGAGACGACGGGATGTTTGCAGCAAGGGAAGGAGCCGACAGAAGAGCGGCCGCGCCGACGAGTGCCTGGAAAAAGTGCATGTCGGTCTTCAAATCCAAGAATGGCTGAGAGGGACCGTCTTTCAGCGAGGGAGGCGGCAGCCATTCTTATAGACACAGATCCTGCTCGCATGATCTTGCAAATCTCTGTCGCTGAGCTAGACAGCGCCTCGTGGCAGAGTCAAGCGGTGCATGGCGTGACGTCCATAGATTGGGAGATCTAGATTGGTCCTCGCCTTGTCGGGGCGCGCGATGTGGACGTTGTCCCGTCGGTGAGTCCGCATTGTCCAGCATCCTATTGCGGCTATTCGGCTTCGCGGAATTGGCTCTGCGATCCAGACCTTCGCTTCGACTTGTCTGCGGGAATCCATCGTATTCGAGTGCTTTTCCTCGGCCATTGTTGTCTTCAGATGGCCACGTCTGTGCAACAGCAATGGGTTGACTGCCAGTGCCAGAGGTCTTGCCTGACTCCAGGCGACCAAGGCCGCTCCATGCAGAACGCTGCTGGCTCAGCCAAATTCGACACGTTGAAGATCATGTTCGGCGTAAAAGCGTCGGAACTTCCGCACTGGGACCTGTCCATTGAACACGAGACAAGACATTGTACGAGGCGGTGTCGAGCTGCGAGGACAAGTTGGCGATGAACGGAGTAAGATAGAATAGAGAAGGACAGTGGAAAGGACGAGGTACCTCGAGCGTGACTAAGCCCTCTTGCCTCAGGCCTCCACGCTGGCCGAAGCACTGCTAGGAGGAGCGCATAGTCCTTATAGCCAGCAACAAGCTCCTGGAACCTGTACCATCTCCACTACTCCCCCTGATACTTCCCCACCACCCCACCCAACTGCGCATCCAACACCGCCGTCCTCCCCCCCTTAACAACCTCAATCGCCTCCCTCAACTTCCCCTCCAACCCCTCCACATCCGCCGCCCTCCCGGCCCAACACTTCCCTCCACTCGCCGCCCTCGCAATCCCCGCATAATCCGGCGTCGGCGCAAAACTGATATTCAACTCCACATTATCCACCTGGCTCCCCAATCCCTTGGGATGCACCAATTCCAACGACTTCCGCGGCGCGTTCCATCCCTGGTTATTCAGCACGATGGTCAAGATGGGGATCTTGTACCGTTCCGCGATCCAGTACACCGAACCGGGCACGCTGAAGAGGAAGGTTCCGTCGCCGACGATTTGGCAGACGAATTTCCCTTTGTTTTCGCCGCCGGCGAGTTCGTCGGTCGCGAGTTTGATTCCCAGGGCGCCGCCTCCGGACCAGCCGAGGCCGCCGCCGCCGCAGTTGATCCAGGTTCCCGGGAGGTGGGGGCGGAGTTGGGCGTGGATTAGGGGTGCGTTGGTTACGGCTTCGATGGCGAAGATTGTGTCTTCTGGAAGGAGGGCGCGGAGACGGGAGGCGAGGTAGGAGGTTTGGAAGGTTTGATCTGCCTCGGGGACGGCGAGGGATTGGAGGTGGGTGATGTGGGATTTGTAGGCTTCTTGGAGGGCGGTGGCGCGGGAAGTGTAGGGTTCGGATTGAGTTCGAGAGGAGTATGTGGTAGTGGTATATTCTGTGAGTTGAGAGATGGCGGTGAAAGCGTCGACGCGGAAACGTGCGAGAGCGGGAATGTAGAATACTGGCATTTGCTGTTTCAGAGCGTCGACGTCGAGGTGGTAGATTTTGGCGGTGGGTGAGGGGGCGCACTGCGTGGGGATCCAGGGGACGTCGCAGTCGATGACAACAATCACATCCGCTTTCGGAATTTCCTCGTGCACGCCGTAGCGGAGGCCGAGCCAAGCGGGGTGGTTGGAGGGGAAGCACATATCCGAGCCGCCGGTGTCGAGGACGCGGAGACCGGGGATGGCCGTCGCGAGGGCCGCGAGAGCAGTGGGGACGGAATGGTTGCGGCCAGAGTAACCAGTGATAAGTAGAGGACGTTCGGCTTCGATTAGGGCGTCGGCGATTAGAGAAACCTGCGGTGGGGTCAGGCCGCCGAGGGTGATGGATGTCCAGTGGGCTTGATTGATAGAGTAGGGCTCGATCTCTTCTTCCATGGCCTCTCGAGATCCAAGAAGATAGACCGGTCCGCGAGGTTCTGATGTAGCGAAGGAGAGAGCTCGGTTGACCAATCTGAAAATACCAAGTCAGTCAAAAAAACACCACAAAACTCAAGACGATTACACTCACTGCTTAACATTAACCCCCCTCTTAATCTCCCCACTATACCGACAATACTGCCCCACAATCTGCCTCTGATCCGGCACATCCTGAATCCAATGAATATACTCCGTCCGACTGCCCCTCAACTCTCCCTCACACGTCACAGGACTCAGTCCCGCGAAAATCAACACCGGCGCCCGTCCACAACTCGCGTTGTGCACCGCCGCTCCGAGACCTTGGGTTCCGACGTCGACGTGCACGATGACGGCTTGCGGACGGTTGGTGAGGCGGGCGAAGCCGTCGGCGAGCGACATGGCGACCATTTCGTTGGGGCAGGTGAGGATTTTGGGGAAGGTGGTGGGGGTTTCGCGTTGGCCTTGTACGATTGCTTCGAGGATGGAGGGGTGGTCGCTGCCGAGGTTTACGAAGACGTGGGTTACGCCGGCCTTGGGGGTTGTGGTTAGATGAAGGGACGTATTTGGAGTGGCGGTGGTTGTGCCACGGCGGTCGTCGACTTACATCCCATAGTGCCTCGAAGAAGGCGAAGGAAGCGGTATACATGATGGGCGATGTCTTGCTGGCTCCCTGAAACTTCAGTGGAACTCTTCCCAATATCCTTCAGTGTCAGTCGAAGGACGATGTTACTAAAGAAAGTAGAAGCTGAAGTCGGTCTCCTGTCGATTGCCGACGATCCCCGCCACGATCCTACCCCACAACCCCAGCAAAAGCAAAACTCTCCGTCCTTTGCCGCGCGGTACTGTTCCCCGGTAGATCTATCATGTGAAAGTGACACAAGCCAATTCAAATGGAACGCAGGTGAATTATAGATACGGTATACGGCAGGGCAACGGTGGAACTCACACGACGATCAAGATCAGCTCTTGGCAAGTACGATGCAACTGTGACCATCTGTCGTAAAATCTGTATATTCCAAACTGTTCATCAATGTCCTCGTCGAAAAACTCAATACTCAAACCTCTCCGGCAACACCACCGGAGCCACAAGCGTCCATCCAAACATCGCATAACACACCCACGCACATACAATCTTGACCCAACTGGCCCAATACGTCCTTCCCACAGGCACAAAGCCGTCCGGCTTTGTGATGTGCTTGTCGCCGCCGATGTTTTGCGTGAGGAGGGTGGCGACCCAGGCAGTGGCCAGCATGAAGATAATGTGATAGAGGGTGTAGTTATACTGCTCCAGGTCAGTATATGAGACGGTACAATGAAGGTCGAAGGGTTGCTTACCTGGACACGAGTCTTCTCATCATCGTTCTTGTACTTCCCAGTCTTCGGGTCGTCATCATCATCGTCGTCGCTCTCATCTAGCGCGCTGGCCGGCAGAGCACCACTTTCGACTGCTCTCCTCAACGCCTCGGCCCGCATCTCTCTCCTGCTCTCCGGCTGAGTATCGACCAAGCCATGTCCATCAGCGTGATCATCCTCCTCGAGTGCAATGGCTCCACTTCCCTTGCCGCTACCCAGTGCGAGACCATATGTTGCTGCTCGAGTAGTGGTGTATGCGCATGTGATGAATGTTACCACGGCGCCAATGAAGATGGATGCTTTCCGTGTTCCGGTTGCGCGGATCAGAGGGTTGCAGTTCTTGTCATCAGGTTCCATAGCCACGGCGGAGAGGGTGAGGTAGGTGCAGTAGATTGCAACGGTGGCGGCTTGAGCGAGACCAGCTCTGGGGTTCGAGGCTTGAATCGTAGGGTGGATGGAGAGCACTGCGATGGTGAGAAGGAGGACCAGATTGATCTGCAGTCACTGGTCAGCAAAATCCAACATCGCCCCAGGACTACGGAACTCACCGTAATCGCCGATTGATTCATCGCACACCCACTGCCAGCAAAGAAGATGTACATGACAATAGTCATCGCCACACTTCCCAAGAACATGCTCAATGTGCTTCCAATCAACACACCTCTCCACAACCCACTATCCGTCTCCTCAATCTTGTCAATGCAGAATTCCGCAAACGTATGCGCCAGATCCACCAACAGCACCAATCCCAACAACAAGAACAACACCGCTCCGGCGAACGCAACATAGTTCCCCCACACCTCGAAGAAGCGGTTCGGGATCAAGAAGCTTCCTACGATCAACGCAAGCCAGACCACGATCTTCGGTCCCCAATATCCATTCTGAATCGCGGCTCTTGCGTCTTTCGAAGACTTCACCCCAATCAACAGTCCGGCGAGAATACAGTGAAACAAGCCCAGCGCAAAGTTGACTCGGTGTACGGCCGCGAATCCGAAGCAGTCATGTCCTGCGCAATTGATGGTGACATAGTCGAGGAGTACGGATTGCAGCTTTTTGACGGCCCAGGGGGTGAGCAGGATCCAGGAGAGGAGGGAGTTGAGCAGCAGGAGGAAGGCGTAGGCGATGCGGGTGGCGATGGAGTTGTTGCATTTGCCGCAGGCGGAGCAGACGGCGGAGCAGGTGGCCTGCAGGTAGTGTCAGATATTTACAGGAGGGTATCGGGGGAGGCAGAGGCGTACGGCACCACAGCAACTTGCGCCGAATGTTAAGATCTGAGAGGGTGGAGGTCAGTATGCGCCGGAGGAGATGGCGGAGCGGAAGGTCGTACTGTGCCGATGCTGGGAATGGCCATCAGGGGAAGGGCGAGTACTGCACCCATGTTGGCGGTAGCGGTGGGGGTAAATGGGGTGGAAGGACAGTGAGGAGAAAGAGAAGGTCGCTGTCGTCTGCCTGGTCGATGGAGGCATCTGGGCTCGATGATGCACGGGTCACGTGTGCATGCCTGAGGCTCGCATCAAGATTGAGTTTGGGGCTTCCTTCCTCGCTCGACTTCACCTTCTTCACCATTTCCCTCTCATCACGGCGATTGTGCGTCGTTGTTCGGACCCATCCACGCAAGCATGAAGCTACACATGCATCCTATTCGCAAGTAACTCGTCCACACTGGCACTCGGAACGACGCCTGCAGGCTGCTGCTCCATACCTCGCCGAAAAGGCTTGGCTCGACCTTCGGACGAACCTTCGGACGAACCAGTCGGCTGTGGAAGGCAGCTCGTCAAGAAAGACACGCCGAGCAGTCCTTCGGCTTTCTCTTGTGTGATGTGATTCGCTGCCATAGCCGGCGTCCTTGACGAGACGGACGAAGCTGCAGAAACAAGGAGCATCGGGTCAAGTCCAGCCGGTGATAAGTGTAAGGCGATCAGTGAGTCGCTTATTCCCATATTCCCATATGTCTTGAATCTCGCGGCCAGGGTCTCGAATTCCCTCAACTATCTGTTACCATGGCGGTCACCAACAAGATCGCAAATCAACGCCGCGAGGAGACATGCATCGGTATCACAGCCGAGAGAAAGTACTTCCACTCCGGAACTAGCTTTGTCAAGCGTTCCCTTCGCCCTTCCGAATGGCAAGTCAGCCCAATCAGAGGGACTATTCATGTGCCTAGAATGGGCAACGAAAGACTGCTCAATGAGGCTGCCGCGTTGGATTTCATTCGACGCGAAACGGACATTCCCGTGCCGAAATTGTACTCCTGTTTTGAGGACGACAATGCCGTCGTTCTGGTCACGGAGTACATCGACGGCGTGGGCATGCATGAACTCGAGGATCAGCAGCGGGAAACTGTCAAGGCAGAGCTGCACCGACATCTGGAATCGCTCAAGGGACTGCGGTCGTCAAAGCTGGGTGGTCCGAGTGGTATCGTCATACCACCCTACCGAGCGACTCTGGCGACTGTTCGCGACGATTGGGATCTCAAACCTTCCGAAACGGAGGAGTATGTTTTCTGCCACAACGACCTCTCGCAGCAGAATGTTCTGGTCGATCCGGTGTCGTTGAAGATTACTGCCATTGTTGATTGGGAGTACGCTGGTTTTTATCCGGCTTGGTTCGAGAGGAGGTTTTTCGAGCGGTTTGGTCCGTCCGTAGCGAGGGATGGTGAGGAGGATGATGCGGGGAGGATAGTGGAGTTCCTGACGGAGAAGCTCGTCCGGTGAGATCTGAAAGCAAGTGACGGGTAATGATCCATTCTTTGCATACTTGCTCGAGACCATCGAACATGGCCGCAGTCAATGAACCCTCACGATCAACAATAATGTCGTCCGCGGCATTGGTTCGTGAAGCACGTCCCAGAAGCTGTGAAACAACAACGGCGTTCAGCCATGAGCGGAGGAAGCGACATGTGGGCTGACAGCGCCGATGACATTCTCGACCTGATCATGAAACTGCTGACGAACATCAAGGCAGCACAAGTTTACACCACCGTTTCCCTTTGGTCTATTCTCAACACAGACACCTACTTGCTGTATCAGCCGTCGGGAGAAGATGGGAAGATGACGAGGTAGTCGAAGGAAGTCGGTGGATCAATCTTGTTTGAGAGATCCCATTCGCCCCCATCACCGTGTGTATTACCCTCCACTCCAGGCGCTTACAAGGTTGAAAGGCAAGACCAGCATGCATATGTTATGTGTGTGTTCACCACGAACCGATCTTCTCTAAGAGGCAGAACTGGAGTACCCGACGTCAATTCTGAAGTATTTTCAAGGCCCGCAGGGTGGAGAAAAGGAACATGCGAAAGAAATGATGCAGATCAGTCTCGTCTGACACGGTGCTCGATCGAGTCGTGTCCGATATCGCACAGTCCGTGGATCCGGCTCTCACGCCCGTCCTGCACAACAACCTCAAGTAATATACCTGAACCCCGGATGTCGAAACCCCAGTCCCCTCTGTTCCTCCCCTCCCAACCCCCTCAACCTCCCATCCCTCCCCCCTCGTTTCCTCACCCGATTCTCCCAAGCACAATACGCAATCCCCCCACTCGCCAACAACAACACCCCGATTTGACTCACCAAATTAATCGTCTGACCAATCGGATACAGCGGTCCGTCAGTGGGTAAATAACTCCACGTCGCGATGATGCCTCCCAGCGTTCCGATCGACACGATCCAGCCGCTCGCTACGGCGCGCACGGCGGGACCGGCGGAGTTGTTGACGCCCCAGGATAGGAAACCTGGACCGCCGGGGAAGGCGCCCAAGGCGCAGAGGTAGAGGGAAGCGTAGCGCACCGAGGTGGCGGTGTTGAAGCGGAGAAGACTGAAGCCGATGATGGGGAAGACGGTGAAAGTGGCAAGGTAGATCCCCCGTTGACGGGTCTTATCGGAGGCGAAGGCCACGGCGATGGCGACGATAGAGGCGGAGACGTACACCGGCACGGAGTAGAATTGCGCTGATATCCCCATGTATCCCATGTCCCGCAGCACGGTGGGCATGAACAGCGAGAGGCCTTGCACGGTGATGTTGATGAGGAGGAAGCCCGCGGCGCAGATGGTGTTGTTGACGTTGAGGATCGCGCGGCGGATGTGGGTGGCTGTGACTTTTTCGTGGGCGGCGGTCTTGGCTTCGAGGACGAGGCGTTGGGTCGCGATGTGTTTTTCTTGGGGGGTGAGCCAGGTTGAGGTTGCGGGGGATTGGGGAAGGATGAGCGGGGCGAGGGCGCCGAGGGTCATGGTTATGATGCCTTCGAAGAAGAAGATGTTGCTGGGGAGGGAGGGTCAGTCGCCGATTCAAGGTGGTGGTGGGCAAAGAGGAGGATTTCGACGTACCGCCACGTGTGAATTGGCGCTGCTTCTGCACCCCATCTCGGGATCTGCGACAATCCCGCTGCTAGTAGTCCACCAAACGCACCCGCCATGCTCGCCGCGGAGACAAAGATGCCAACCCGGAAATACAGCTCCTCCCTCTTGTAAAAGTTGCTCAAAAAGAACGCAATGCCCGGCATGGTCCCACCCTCGAACAGTCCCAGGAACGCTCTCGCCACGCACAACTGTTCGAAGGTGTGCACAAACGCCGTGCACATACTCACGAAGCCGAACCCGACGACCAGCGCGGGGATGTAGAAGCGAGGACCGACTTTCTTGAGGATGATGTTGCTGGGCACTTCGACGAGGAGGTAGACGATGTAGAAGATTGAGAGGGCCCAGTTGAAGCGGTAGTTGATTTTGAGGTTCAGGTCGACATCCATGCCTTGAATCCGGGCGTTGCCGATGTTGGAGCGGTCGAGGAAGCACCTGGTGGGAGAGTCAGTAAAGTCCTCTTGTAGGTACGTCTCGGGCGATGAGAGGTGGTCTTGTAAGACATGGTGGTGCTATGTCCGCTAGAACCGTTCCCCTCGGGTTTGACGCACATCAGATAGAGGACTGTGACCATGGGCACGATTTGGAGGTCCAATTTGCGACGCACGCGGGTCTCTTCGGCGGCGGTCCATGTCGCGGCGAGAGGATCGGAGTGCAGGGAGTCGCTGTGAGAGGATGGCGAGCGGCCTTCCTGCCCGATCATGGGCGGCTTCTCGTTGACGCCCATGGTGTGGTCTGGGATGGGAGAGGAGGGAAGGTGTGGTGGAGGGAAAGTGGCTTGGAGGTCGACACGAAGCGTGGTTGAGATATTCTTTCTCACCACACGGGCGGCAAGGAATCGACAGCAGGGCCCAAGCTAGTGGACCGCGGTGCATATATAGCCTGCCCCGTCGTACGCAGATCGGGTTGCCTTTTGCATCTGCCGTGTCACGTCGGTTGCAGACAAGGAAGGAGCTTGACCAATGCGACGGGTGTACTTCCCGATGACCGCGTGGGAAAAGCTGTCGGCCGGAAGTTGGCGGGTCGATAGCTTCGTGCATATACGGTGCATTGAGACGCACTTCCATGGGTAGAACTGATCAGTCTTCTACGCCTGCTGTAGGACAGATGGATCTCTTCAGGATCATGTCATCTGCGTGGTGCGTCCCAGTCCGCCGCACCAATCTCGACAGGGCCATACTTTCGTCCTCATCATTGATCCCATCGCACTCCCGTCGAAGACCTCGAAGCGGAGAAAAATGCAGTGTACCCACCGACTCCGTCGCCAAGGTCTTGGATATGCGGAGTAGGGTGAGGTTTTCGCTTGGAGCCAACCCCGGTGTGGAGAGCTCCTCTCGCCCCGGACATCTGCCGTGGATGTCGAGTATATTGTTGGACGAGGCAGATGTCGAGAACGCCACGCGGTACTTGTATATTCTATAGTAGTGAGAGGAGGAGTTAGGGCTCCGGTAAGATGGAGCGGGACGTGAGGTTCGGCTGGATTGTCTAGACTCTAGACTCAAGGCTGAGATGGTTGGAGATTGAGGCTGAGGTGCGGCTGACTGATCCCCGCGGAACGACACGTTGTAGTTCTATTCGGAGAGATCTCGAGGAATATGCTGTACTGCATCTCGAACGACTCCGAAGCGAATGTATTCCACGATATGATATAGGTAGGCCCAGAGTGGCCAACCGGTCGAATTCCGCATTTCCCGATTTCCGAAAACGCGATCCTCCGTTAGCGCGATTTTCATAGATATAAAGAGATCCTCACGAGTTCATTCGGGTGTATTCTACACCTATTCGTACTCGCCGTCGTCCTTTTCGCGTCTATTACTATCGTAGTTAAGAGATAGACGTTACTCCTTTACTATTAGCTAATTACGCCCGTGCTAATCGAGTGTTCGCATTGTATTCGGTGCGTTATTCGCGCTTTATTGTTAGGTAAATGCATCTGTCTTATTGTTAAAGGCCTTATAATTAGGCGTATTACTTTATATTATCGGCGTTTTTTAATATCCTCGTTACTAAAACAGCTACCGCGCGCCTTTCGAACCCTCCCTCGAACATTAACATTACTACTACCTCCACTAGCGACCGTATTACTATATAGCATCCGTTACAGCCTATCCTCTTCGATATAATTATCTATACGTTTACCGCTCGCCTTTATCTACCGCTCCACGTACTGCCTCTTTATTATATTCGCTACCTTACTACCGTACGAGATAGTTTATTCCGCGATTACTACGCTCGACGAGTAAGTATAGCCTATTCGTAGTATATTCGTAGGGCTAATCGTACCTTTATAGCCTTATCCGCCTAAAGGAGGACGGTAGATTCTAGTCGTATATAGCTATTAAATAGGATGCATAGGTTTAAGAGGTAAAGGACTCTACGGACAATAAGGAGGCGTAGAACGCACTATAAGTATAGACACTTGCGATAAAGAGGGGATATCGTAATACTAACTACGTAATATAGCTCTAACCTACGCCGCTACGACTATAGCCGCTATATAATAGAGACTCCGGAAGGTAGCGCATCGAAGTATCCTTACGAACCGTAAGTATTAGGCTTCTATTCTTTGCCTGTTCGTGGACTAATTCGTAATCT